>JACXSJ010000750.1:0-174672 GCA_014851325.1 Pentalonia nigronervosa
AATCGAATAACCGATTAACCGATTATTCGATTAATAATCGAATATAATCGAACATTTAACTAATATTCGGTTATTGTAGGGAAAAAAATAATCGCGCAGTCCTCCTAAGTACAAGTATGATTATTCGATTAATCGATTATAATCGAACATTTAACTAATATTCGGTTATTGTAGGGAAAAAAATAATCGCGCAGTCCTAGGCGAGAGTGACTCTTAAACGGTTTCACTTTCAGCACCGGCACAAACCGATTTCGCGTCGTCGCCGTGGTCGCGTGTGTATAGGTCCGCGAGGTGAGTAGGGAACGACATCGGTTGTATCGTATATAATAGTGTTATCGTATGCGCGCTTGGCGTGTTGCCGTGTTGCGTATATTTGACACGACGCGACGGTCACCGATCGTTTTCAGACATACAGTAATACACACAGCAATTATTGTAGGCGCGTTATTACGGCAGGTATAGTCGAAACTGTTTGTAGGTAACTGCCTAATATATGTAATCCACGCGTTTTTTGTGTTCCCAAACGGCGATATCTTGTCGGGCAAGCGAAAAACAAAATGCATAAAAAAAAAAAAAACGAACACCCACCTATATGTTTTTGTTCGTAAACCACGAGTCTAGAGACAACCGGAAAAGACGGACACACCTCGGGCCCACAAATCGGCGAGGTTCCCAACATGTATTATTTAAAATTACGTAAGAAATAAAAACTATTCACTGGGCAATACTTTAATAACAACTGTTGTTGGCTGTACTACGCGCGCGACATGAGATGTGGTAACAATGCCTTTTAAAAACAGTTAAACAATTCAGGCAGATGCTCGTGGAAAAAAGTTTAAAACATTACACGGACTGTGTTTAAAAAAAACACCGTGTTGTAAATTCAAAAATGTTTTAACGGATACATTTTCAAGTTATATCATCTTTGTTCATTTAAGCGCGGCAATTTATGTTACACGCCTACTTTGAAAATTAACTATTGATTTCACAATAATTACGAGACCGGTTACACAGTTATTTTTTTACTTACGATATACTTTTAGGCTTATGCTTAATAAACACATTATATGTTTAAAATTCTTCCCACCAGCAATATAGTGTTTCATACAATGTCAAATTAATTATCGTTATTTTGCACATACACACAACAGTAGCAATCACAACTACGCATAAATATTGCAAATGCTTTTTAAGTTTTTGCATACACCAGTGGTTTCCAAACTGTGATCTCTCTTGTCACATCGTTATTAAATTCTATCTGATTTGGGGACCACTTGTTATGATATATTATGTTCTGTACTTTTTACTATATAATATTATACACTATAATTATTGAACCTTAATTAAACAACAGCGTTTCGTCACCCACACGATAACATACATCTATTTTATTATGTTGCCCAATGGTTATACTAAGTTATAACTTACTCATAAATAATGTTTTGCGAAACTAAAAAACGAACGTTATAATAATAATACCTAATTATTGTTGTAATATGAAAGTACACAGCAACCAAAGAGTTTCAAACTCGAGTTCATTATAGGTATATATGGTCGTATGTAACAATAAAAAAGTTTTGGAATTTTATTTTTACTGATATTACGACAAAAATTACGGAGTTACAGTGTTTTTCTTTTAACAAAAAAATTTTTTTTATTAAATGATCTGTGTCTTATAAATGCTTTGACAGCATTTTTTATTACCAAATACATTATGATTATTATTTATATGACGTTTATAATTGTTTAAAACAAGGTTCGCATGCTTTAATATACAAAGTTTAAAGTACAAACGGTCGTTATGGGGGACAATACAAGAAGAATATTTACGGAAAACAATCATAATTGTCTTGTTTAATATTATACAGAGTGATTCACCAAGCATGCATCCCATTTTTTCCGAATTTATTCAAATTTTGATTTTTGGAATTTTGAAATATACTTAATGACCATATTATCAGATTCTTGAAATTTCTTGTTAGTACTATTTAAGGAGTGTCTTGTGGCGATACAAACTTCTGTTTTTTTAAATGAAAACCCTCTTTTTTACTACAAATTATTCAGTGTATTTATTATTTTTAATTTTTGATGTAATTAATTCAAAATTTAAACAAGTAATTTTTCTAGTTATTAAAATGTTTATACTAAGAATAATATTCTTTAAAAATGGTAGGTATTACAAAAATATAAAATATATTATGTAATATTGGATTTAGTATTTATTATACTATTATTAGACTATTTTTTATAAATAATAAATATTTATAGAATAATATTAATTATTAAAATTTTCAAATTTTTGTATCCCTCTTATCTTCTAAACCCATTTTGATGGACCTATTATCTTTAGTATATAAATGTAAAAAAACTCATAAACTATTCGTTTGAATTTCAATTTTGATATATAAAAAATTTTCAGGAAAATTTTCCGCTTAATAATTTATTTACTGTTGAAAAGATGGGGAGGGTGTGATTTCATTTGAAAAATAGAAGTTTATATCTCCACAAGGCACTTCTTAAGTAGCACAAGAAATCTCAAGAATTAGAAAATATGGCCTTTAAGTATATAAATTAAATTAGTATTTAAATTTGAAAAAATTGATTATTAAATAAAAAAAAATAGAGTGTACATGAGCGGTAAATCATCCTGTGTAGGTACTTCGATGAAACAATATATCTGTACATAAAAGTATAAGATTAATCATTAAACTACGCTTATTTAATTTAAATAATTGTTCTAAATTTAGATTATGAACATTGGGATTACGACTGTAAGGTTCAGCATATTTGTTACTTCGGTCATTGACCTAACCTTGCACTACTACAATGATATAATTATTCAAAACATCATTTAAAATAATGTAGAAGTAGGTAACCGCACTCTGTTGTACAGTATAAGTGTCTACTGTCGAATGTACCTCGTCATCGAAAATGAATTCACTGTAATGTATTTATGTGTTGAATTTTAATTCAATGATAAATTGTTGTACACCTATCTATGAAAAACGATTCTTAGCGAAGATAGTTTGTTAGCCTATATTACCAAGTATATATATATTATGATATATTTATATAACTATTAAAATTATTTATTTATATTTTACTAATAGTAATACGCGATAGGCTGAATTTTTTGAAAATTTCACTTGAAAATTTCATTGTGTGTATAAAATATAATAGTATACGTTAAAAGCTTCAAGTTTCCACGAATAATAATTTGATTACAACAAAATAACTAAAATCGTTATTCTTCGTTTAAATATCTGTTTTTGTTCAAATTTGAACTTCAAATGCTTTTAAAAATAATCGTGTTTGTGTGTCTTTAAAGGCAGGTACACACCGGAGTATTTAGATGTAATATAACGCCGTAACGTAATATAGTTCGTGCTCGCTTGAATGTTACAATATTACAATGTTAAACGACCAGTGTGTACGTTTAGGGTTCATCAGTTATTCACAGTTTGTTATCGAGTAACATTGTGTGCAATATCTTCTATCAATTTACAAGTCGCTAGCGCTTCATTAATATTAATTCATTCTATTAAAAATAAAAAAAAAAATAAACGTGAAAGAAGATGGTGGAAAATAAATTTAATGAAGTCTATGGACCTATACATATAGTGGATCAGATTTATTAAATTGTCTTTTCAGGAACGTTACGTTACGATTTTAGGCAACTTGTAAATCATATCAAAGTTTGCAGTACGTTTTTAAAATGTCAAAACAAGTTATCAGACAGATTGTTCTCGTGGTATGCCAAGCAATTGTGGAAGAAAATATACAGATATACAATATGTTTTATGATCATTTTGAATTATATTCTAACACTTTTTAAAGTTTTGAACATGATTTAAGAACAAATTAAAAATAAATAACTTTTCCTGTTTAATTTTTATTAGTATTAATAATATAAATAATATTGATAATATAAGTTTCTTTTTTGCTTAGTAATAATAATAATAATAATTTTCAAATTCAAAAATAAACACTTCTTCATCAGAAGAAGAAAGAAAGAAGAAGCTTTCAAACCGGGGCAAGAACCAAAAATTATAAACTTCATCAGAATAGCTGATATCTCAGCACTTATCTAATACAATAACAACAACAACAACAACATTTTCAATACCATCGATATTATTATTCTCTTTATGTATTTAATTTTTTTTTTTTTACCATATTGTCAACTTATCAACTTATCATCTTAAATAACTTTTCCGAATATTACAAATAAGAAACTAATGCAATTTTAGACTAATGAACTATGTATTTGAAGCCTTAATTTAATAAAAAATAAAAAATAATAATAATAATAATAATTATTATGATATTAAAATAATATAATATTAAAAAAAATTATATTAATAATATTGATAATTTGTCTTGTTTATCTTTTTATTAATAAAATAACAATTGCAATTGGAAGATGAATTTTAAGAACTAAGATTATATGCAGTATGAGTGGAGGGGGGAGGATCAGTATTGTAAGTAGGGGACTAGGAATGTAGTTAGAAAGCGATGTATTGGGATTGTGTGATATTAATTGTGACATATGAAGAGCATGGATTTGATTTTTGTTATTAGTAGGATTTTTATATTCATAGTAGCCTTGGCAAGTTTTAAAAATTATGTTATCAAATTCATGTTGAACAGCATTTCTCGTTTGTAGGGAAAAACTTTTTAATTTTGTTTCAATGTACTTTGCATACGCACTGCATTCATTTTCTTCTACGAGTTTCGCCGCATTTGTTAAAATTAAAAATGGCTGGTCAAACATAATATCATCATCTGTTTTTTTTTTTGACGAGTTGAAGGAATATTTAAAATAACTGAATCATTTTAGTTTAAAGGACATCGTCTTCATCGACTTTTTAGTGTCAACTTGTTCTTCGACGATCTGAAATGTACATAAAATTAAATATGTGTAAATATTGATTTTATAAAGATAATTCTATTTTTCCAAATTACATGATTTACGTCGACATTGGCGTTAAACATGTTAAGTACAAATTAATTAGCAAATACTTGAATTTTGTCAATACTTGAACTTCAAGGGCTTATAAAAAATTAATATTTAAATAATTTTTGAATTAATCTTAGATCAACTTATGTAAAACCTTTCATTAAATTTTCAAGTATTTAGACTCGCCAAAAAATTTTTATCAACATTTATAAAAAAATTGAATATTTCAAATGCTCATAAATAGTTTAAAAATTAACGAAATATTTTGAAAAGAAAATAATGTGAAGAAGATGTTACTTTATATCACTGGTGAAAATTTCAAATTTCTATGACTTATACTTTTTGAATAAAAACAAAAATCTAAAACTGTTTGATGTTAAATCGTAATTTATACGATTTAAAATTTATTTCGTTAAATTTTACGTCTAATGATGTTCGAGTTCACCATGCCATGTGGCCGTTATAGTTATTAAATGATCTACTTATATATCATACATATTTATACAGTGTTTTTATTACGAACCGATTCAATTTTTCTAGATTATTATGAATAAACTAGCTGATATGTTAAAATGCCAAATTTATGATTTATAAACAAAATATTTTACGAATTCACCTACACCCACCTCCATATATTAATGGAGCCGCGGCTCAAAAAATACTGTCTCACCATTCCACTGAATTGTAATACATATTTGGACAATAATAATTTGAAAAATAAAATTTAAATAGTTAATATTTTCTATAATAATGTGATAATTTGTATAAAAATATAATATATTATTATTTAAAATTTTAGATCCCTACAACATCTGAAGGCTGGTTAACTATTTCAGAAGGATATGAAGATCGTTGGAATTTTTTCCATTGTTTAGGCGCAATGGACGGAAGATATGTAGTCCTACAAGCTCCATTTAATAGTGGAAGCGAATATTTTAATTACAAAGGACATTTTAGTATTGTATTATTTGCATTCATCGATTTTTGACTATAACTTTATATACGTAAATGCCGGATGTCAGGGTAGAATTTTGGATGGCGTAATTTTCAAAAATTGTGAGTTATATAAAAAAATGGAAAACCATTTGTTGAATATACTAGCTTCGACACCATTACCAGGAAGAGAAATACCCGTGCCTTATTTTATACTCGGTTATGAAGCATTTCCATTGAATGAACATATCATGAAAGTGTATTCGGGTTTACATTCTAAAGGTTCAATTAAAAGAAATTTCAACTATCGCTTATGTAGGGTTCGCCGTGCTGTAGAAAACGTTTTTGGAATTTCATCTTCGGTGTTTCGTGTTTTACGTAAGCCTATGTTATTGGAACCCGAAAAAGCAGAGGTTGTCGTGATGGATGTAGCACACCTCCATAACTTTATGCGGAAAAGTAAGAATTTGGTGAACATTTATACACCGAGTGGCACATTTGACAAAGAAGTTGATGGACAAATAACTGAAGGAAATTGGATATCAGAAAACAATAACATTATGTCTTTATTACCAATCCGGAATATGCCTCGTAGATTGGCATTGGATGTAAAAGAACTTCGAAACGAAATTGCTGATTATTTTGTACATGAAGGGGCGGTTTCATGGCAAAGCGACTACGCATAATTGTATTTTATTTTTTTACTGGTACTTAATGTGTTTTATTATTTTTTTTAAAAATTATTATTACATTTAATAAACATACATTAAACTCGTGTTTAACCTTGTATTACATTTTCTAATCTAAGGTATATGAACACAATTTTTTTTATAAATTTTAAACTATTATAGATTTTTTAGGTGACAAAATTTTTTATAGACATTAAAAAAAACATACATCATTGTAAAATTAATACATTCATCACTTCGTTCAGAATCTAAAATTATGTTATAATATTTTTAGTTTTTACCTGCAGTGTTTAATGTAGGTCGTGGATTGTTCTTATCCATAATAAAGGCAAATTTTTTGAAGGCAAACTATGCGCTTTCATAAACTTCATTCGTTCCTTTTATAAAATAGTAAATTGTTTTTAAAATATGATAATCATTCAAAAGTCTTTCCAGACATAATGTTAGTAAATCATTGAATTTGTTATATAAATAATGTATATTATAATACAAAGTGCTATTTGTAGACTCGAATTTAACTGTCCAATTATATCCAATTATACCAGCCTTAAAATCGAAAAAATGAAAATAGAGTTAAAAAAATGATAATAAAATTAACACAAAAGGACACGTGACGGTTCGGGTTTGTTGTATTTGCTTATTTTAGAGACAATTCACAGATGCAGTTTTATACGTATTATGTGTGTATCTATTTATAGTTAATAATCAGTCTTGTTAAGTATTCGAATACTTGTATTTAAATACTGTTTTGTCTAATAAGCATATAACAGAACCTACCTATCTATTTGCGAATAATGTATAAATATTTCAATATAAAATTTATTAAAGTAATAAAAAGTATTTGTTTAAGTATAAATGACTCAAAGTATTTTTAAATACGTATTCTAAATACGTTTGAAAGTATTCATAACAAGACAATAATACTGTATTTAATATTTATAAAAATTATTTTATAATTATCTGTGCCTGTTTTCTGATTATTTTTTATCTTCGCTTTTTCTCGTCGAAATGATGCACTAAGGCTGGTTATTTTTTTTGCACTCATCTGGTGTCGTTTTTATTTCTGTTGCCAAATCTTCCCGTGCATCAGATTTCGAAAATTTATTGTAAGTATTTTGGGTGTTTTGTGAACCATAATACTGGTTTACTTTTATAGCACTCAATGAGGTCTAACACTTTTTCGTTGTTCCACTCCATTTTTACAATTTAAATTGAATTAATACAAATAAAACACTTTAAGCGACTTTTTTAAAACAGTCCTGTAGTGGTAGAGCGATCAAGGCGATTTTCTGCGAGCAACTGGTTTATCGTACACACTAGGGACGTGTCGTAATGTAACATTTCTTTGATGTTTGTCAAAATACCGATACATACGGGTGGATCGACCGCGTCGAGAGCTTAGTGCACGCGAATGATACAGTAACTTCGTACACACTTGAGCATTACAGTTATATTACTCCCAAATGCTCCAGTGTATACCCGTCTTAATATTTTAAAACGACTAGGTATAATAAAACTTACGAGGAAACTTTTATTAAACTTTCAAGGCCTTTGACTAAGTGAACAATTTTTTGTCGGAATTTAAAGCAAAACAAAATCAAATGTCAATTATCTCAAAAAAAGTCAAAATATTTTATAAATTGTATATCATGTATAGTAAAAACTAATAAAAACATTTTGTGAAAATTTCAAGAACCTTTGGTTATTCGTTTTTGAGTTACACGAAAAAAAACAATTAGATTATCTGGTTTTGTGTATAACAATTTCCGTTTTTTTTTAATTTTTTTCCTCAAATATTTTGAAAAAACTTGTGATTTTTTACTTTTGATCCTGCTAATTACCAACTAGAACTAATTCGCTTACAGAAACCACCCTTAAAGTTAAAAACCTTAGTATTTTTTCTATTATAAAAGTAACTTAAGACAAAAAAAAATAAACACACTTCATCAAAAAATGAATTAATTTATTGCTCAGCTCAAAATTTAAAAATCTGTCAACGTACATAAAAATGAACTTTGTTATAATTGTTTTGTATAGTTAATCACAAAAACCAGCGACAATTATAAAAAATGTACGCCATTTTTTTTAACGAAATTATTTCTATAAGTTTATGTTTTTAAAAAACGATTTCAGCTTCGAGTCGTTTTTGATTAAAATGTTTTATTTAATTAGGTACTTATCGTGTTCATATTCAACTCTGATAAAATACGAGTTTGTAAAAAATGTATACTCATTATTTATTTTTAAGATTTAAACTATAAAGGTTATGGTTTTCATATAGGTGCATCAATTATACAATATTAATTTATTGGTAATGAAAAACGAGTGACGAAGGATTTATCTACCGTTCTATAAATAATTTATAAGTGTACACACTTTGCATAATCTATGTAAATTGTTTAGGGTCATATCGTAATTCATTTTATTTTATTTTCTTAATAAAATAATTGTTTTAATTACCTCATTAATATCCTATACTCTGTCCACCGAGAGAACGCGTCGCAGACTGACGAAAATCGGTTTTTCTGCGCATCCTCACGCGACACTCTGTCACAGGGGAACCTGTTTCGATGGCGGGGTGATGCAGGTGGATGCGCAGAATCGACACGCTCTCTCGATGAAGAGTATACAAAATACGTCATGTACCTAGATATAAATTAATATTAATAAACCAGCTAAATTTCGAATGTAGGTTTTCGGTAGGTAACAATGTAACATATAATAATAGCCGCCGAATCTTATCAATTAATATTTTTTAATTTTTTTTTTTTTTTTATTAGATTTTTAGCTGTACTATAACATAGCGCATAGTAATAATATAACAACGACATTGCATTTCAATAATTTTATTCAAATATAGATTATATGAATCTCTAGAGGACGCCACGCCAAAGTTGGTTACAATATTTGCGTCTCGGACGGTGTAACGCGTAGCAGAAAACACGTCCACGTACCGATCGATAATAATATAATATTATTATTATTATTAGGAAGTGGTTTTCGAAATAAAACGCGTCTATCAGATAAATATTAGAGAAAAGTTCGTTTTCCGGCACATCTCGTGTAGCTCATTTTTTTATTCACAAAACGTTTGCTGCTTTTAAAAAAAACCCTCGTACGATATCTTAAAGTAACGCAAGTGATTTAGTTTCTGGTTTTTATATATTTTGTCGTAGAAAACTACTTTTCGCGAATCTGTAGAAATCGTATCCTCACTCGAAAATCTAGATAGGCACCAACGGAGAAGTTTTAGCGTCACATCACGAATGTCATTCATTATATTGTAGTAGTAACTTGCAGTGGCGGCTTGAAGGAGGTATATTTGAATCATGTGATTTATTAAAATATAAATGGGCGGGTGATTTTCCATGAAGATAGGTATAGGGAAATACAGGGTTTCAATAATTAACTGTAAATTGGTCTACCAACGAAATACCAATTATTTAACTACTGAAGTAACATCCAATAAATTCACTATTTGGTGTTCACTAAGAACAATATTTTAGTATAAAAGTATTAAATGTGAGTCAAGGAAAAAAAGTTCAAGCCGTCACTATTAACACTATAGAGATTCGCGCTATTTTGCGATAACTAAAAAATTCACGTATTTATGTATTATATATTTCCCAAAGATAATCACAAAAACTAGACGACCGTACTGAGTCGTGATGTTCAAATCGACACTGAAATAATTCGATAATAATCTTATAACGTTATTTCATCGGCATTTAGCGCGGAAGTCCGGAGCTATAGTAGTTCTTGCGAAATGCATGCATCTGATTTTCCTTATTTGTAAAAACAGGAGGAAGTTACAATAAAATATAACGAATTCGTAAAAAAAAAAATGTACATCGTAAACATGCGTATTATGAGGTACCCGCTTGTTTTATTTTTATAACAGCTGTGTAATGTGTGTGTTTTAGCTCTATACAGTCGTATTATCCGAGTTTAATTGTTTATGATCGATCCGTGTGATGATATTGCAAATTGTGTGCCGCACGTGCAAGAAAACATTGTCGACAAACATTTTACCCATAACCTACCAAGTTCGGGGTCAACTCGATCACAATGAATACTATGTATTAGCATAATAATTATTCGCACACAATATTGTATAATATATTATATATAAAGATGTAATGAGTACCTATATACTAGTTTTAAGTCTAATAACATGTAGGTACCGTCATTCTTACATTCGGCTATTCAATATAGGAATACGTCATCATGTACTAGTGATTTGTACGATCATAACGTGCAGAAAATCAGAGGGTAGGTACAAAAAGTTTTGTTACGACATAATATGTCTAGTTGTGGATTAGGCTCTCACTAAAATTATGGGAAGGATGGGGGGCTACCTAGTTAAAGTATCCATTGTTATAATTTGGCTTAAATCGGTTAATTTAAAAAATACGTTAAGTTAACATCCTATCATACATATTTCATAAATATATATAACTGGGCAAATAATTAACCTTGATATAGTAATATTAATTTTACACTAACGTGTAATAGTTGCATAATCCACTATATGTATTATACAGCGAATGTGTCAGAATAGGAAATAAAAAAAAGGAAAATTAGAATGCATTTTTAACAAATGTTTAGTTAGGTAATTTTAAAAAAAACTGAAAGTAATACAATTGTTATGTGGTAATTAAATAAAAATAAATCAACTTATTTTTTACTGGGGTAAGTTAATATTTTTTTTCCATATCAGTTTTAATTTTTTTTTGTTAACTATTAATTATTATAACTTAACGTTTTTAACGTCGATTTAATTCGACCAAATGCTTTCATTGGATTTACCACGTTTACATAATATATAAGTATCTATATAATATATACATATTATTAACTAATAGATATAACTATTAAGTTTTTAGAATTTGGAAAAAATAAGTTAGTACAAAATAATTCAAAACTCAATGTCATTTAGTTTTAATATTATCAATACTTGTCTAGGGCATAAATACTATTAATAGCATAATTAATATAGACAATTGATATTAATGTTTAAATATTTACATAATGAATGATAATGAGAAGAAATAATGCGGCTATGTGGAGATCAAAAGTCATTGGTACAGATAATAAGAGTATACATATATAGTATACGACTAGTTCCATTATAATATGATCAAAGTTATTCAATATTAAAGGGCAATATCTTACTATTAGATATGAAATGTTTTAGTTATTTTCTAACACACAACTATAAGTGTGGTTATTGGTAAATATTATATTTTAAAAATTAGTTTATTTGGTTTGTAAGAATGGCAAGAAATAAAATATTGTAGAAATACATTAACTTAACATTGTGTGTATTTTGAACGAAATTTTGCTCTACCTATCTAATATCAATTTAAATTTGAATCTTTTATATAGCAATCGAAAATAATGTTTTCTTATGTTTCAACATTGCCATTACTTAAATATTAATTTAATTTACATAAAAATACAATAAAAAAAAATCAAACTTATTAAATGAAAACTTTTTTTTATCAATATTTTATTATCAATAACTTTGATGAAAAATGAATATTCAAAATTAATGCGATATACCACGTACATATACTGCATAATTTTAGATTTTAACGTTTGACCTCGCCGGATTTAACTATAAATTTTAAACTTATTTTTAAACTTACGTTAAATTAATAGATATGAATGTTTTAAATAATATGTACCTAAACATAATAAAAATTGGAAATAACCAGAGTTCTACTTTTTGAATATAATATAATGACAGATATATCATCAATAATTTTATGCAAATGTTTTCAAATATAAGTTAAAAAGTTAACAAAAGTTTAAATGTTAACTCAAACATAAATAGTTCATAGCGAATGTTAAATCATACTTTTTGTTGGTCCTTTAAACAAATTCGGAATACTAAAAAACTTGTTTTTAATACTTTTGAACATTTATAGTAATATTATACGAGTATAAAGAAGTTCTGACATTTTCAAAATATCATTTAATATACTTGTCTAGTGGATTATTATCATGGAATGAACCAACAACAATTGGCCTATACATATATTATGTAGACATATAATATTAAATATTATGTGATTAAAATTATGATTGAGTGTATAATATGTTAGGTGTTTGGGAAACAATCAGTACCTAGTTATGCCTTCTCGATAAAATGGTCAATATTTTTTAAATTAGTTTTGCTGATAAAGCACGTTAATACGAACAAAAATGTGAATTTTTACGCACCTCTAGAGATTTTTGGCATCATTGTGGAAATGTCACGGAAATATAAGATAAAAAAAAAAAAAATGATTTCTTAATTATTCCAATAACGCATCGGCTGCCAATCGACCGAACTAAGGAAATAGATTTAAGTACCTATCAAAAATAATTAAGTTATTCAGTTGTTTACATGTTAATATAATACTATAGGGTCATAGTTTTGGGAAACATTATAATTACATATCTGAACTAATTCAATGTTTTGCAAAGTTATAAATTTTCAGCTGCAGATAATATATCATATCAAAGAATACAAATTTGGTCTTCACGAAACACCATATACACGGAGACAAATACAAAATCTTTAATTTTAATCGGTCTTTAATTCGTGTAACTCAAAGGTATCTTGCGTTACATTCTTAAAATCCAAAAAACTTGTTCTTGTAAATACTGAAGGTTCTAGAATTATTTCTTATTTATTTATTTATTTATTTATACCCCTCAACTACTATGGTTATTGGCGTTACAACAAATATAAATTACAAATACAAATAATAATGTATGGATATTATTTTACATGCTGATACATTTTTCTTTTTTTTTTTTACATGTAATACACGATAGATTAATAGAAAGAAAAAAGAAAAGATATAACTAAATATTAACATTATATTTTCTGGAACAAGTTCGTCTCTGAGGAATTGAAGAAGAATTGATCTCATCTCTGGGTTGGGTGAGAGTATTTCGCATAGATTGTAAAGGAGTGAAAGTTTGTCTCTGGAGTTCTTCGTCTGGAGGTATTCTGTTAGTATGTGTTTAAACGAAATTTTGATGTTACATGTGGGGCATATCCGTTGTTTTCTGTTACTCATTAGGTGTTCGTGTGTGTGTGTGTAATGTGTGTCCATTTCTTAATCTGTTAATTACTATTTGAGATCTGCGAGGAAGTGAAACATCGTGTTCCCGAGGGAGGATGGTTGATTTTATTTCTCTGAGTTTATTTTTGTTTACTAGTCTCCATTCTTGATGACATATTTAATGTAAATTTAAATTTATTTGATGTTTTATATCAAAGTGTGTTGTAATATTCCATAAGGTTGTCACATGTTTTTTGTAGCCTTTTTTGCTACTTCATCTGCAATTTTATTACTGCTAATGTTATTGTGCCCCGGTACTCAGACAAATCTGATATCCTTTTTTGTTTTAAAAAGTATATTTAATATACGAATACATATGAGGTTGTTTTTTTTTAATTATTTAAGTTTTTGAGGGCACTGAGTGAATACGTGTAAATAATTGTGCATTGTTTTTATTTTTTATTTTATTTTACTTTGATACGTCAACAATTGCCTGTATAATAATATAAAAAACATAAAAACCTGTTTTGCTAATGACCTTCAAAATCACTACTCGTTATGAAGATAGTTAACATAATATTATTATAAGATACTATATATTATATATTATTTATTATATATACTATTATAAGAAACAAAATTAAGAAATACTGTTGATTATAGATAATAATAAAAATACTTTTCGAAAAACCAGCATGTTTCTATTTAGTAAACAAATCTATTAAAATAATTACAGTACGGACATTATATAATGTTTTGAACTATGAAATAATAATCTATCTAATAGTAGTATTTAGTGAAATAATAAATTATACATTATAAATTTCATTCGATACAGAAAAAATGTTTACATCGAGTTATTGTAACTATTTAATGATAAACAACTTACAAAAATGTTTGGTAATTAGATTTCATGTAGTAGGTACAATAATAATATTTTAACTCAAAGTTTTTTTTGATAAATTTTACATTTTATGCATTTTAGCATTATAAGTTATAGTAAGTATAGATAATAGTAGTTATATTTATCGCATTACTTACTATAATACGTCGCTTAAGAACCATAATGGCTGCAATCTTTGTTTTCCCGACTTTTAAGTAGAAAATAACAAACCGTTTCGTTGCTAGAATTGTTGAAAGTTAATATCTTTCTGAAGAATAATTATTATAAGAAAATATAAAATGTAATACGATATACAATTTTAATACATAATAATATGAGTGGTTGGTAATCGGGACACATTTTATCTATCTGCTTCGTATAAAATATTTATTTACATTTTACTACCCGGAGATTGGGCCACAAATTAAATCTATATTTTTAAAGCGTACTCGAAGATTGGACCATAAAAGTATAGCATAAAAATATACGAATATACAACGTTTATTAACTAATTATTATTTTTTTCTAATACATAAAAATAAATTTTTTGTTTTAAATAATGCCATACGAAGATTTCACAAATTTAATATAATACAAAGTCAAATAATTTTAAATATTTTTTGTCTAATAGATACATAAAAATACAATTATTTTTTTTAATAATATGACACAGATTTTATAAATTTAAATCTATTCTTTATTTCTTCTTTATCATTATCGCATTATCACATTGTATTTTGAACAGTATAATGAAATGGCACATGGTGGAAAATATTAACCTTTAGATATTGATAAGCTTATCATGTCATATTTAAAATATAATTTCAAATCACATTAATGCAAATTTTAATTTATATCCATTCGAATATTTATATTTATATTACGAAATTTAATTGAGGAATATAAATCGAAGAGGCTTAGTGATTATGGCTATGACATGATTGAGTATTGTTATGATTATAGATGATTAATTATTATCAGTGTTAAATATTATTATTATTATTATTATTATGTTTATATTACTTTTTAGGTTATGTTAGAAACTATGACGAAACATAAAAGTGTGCTTTTTATTCGGGCTCATGTATTCTGCTATTGTTTTATATATGTTATATAATATTAAAAAGTTCTGATCATTCTAATTAACTACTTGCGTAGTCTATAAAATATGATACCCAAGTATAACAAGCATAAAACATATTTTTATGTTACGATTGATCAAATTTGTCGGCGTACTAAAAGGTATAGAAATACAAAAAAAAACCTATACGACTAAGCATAAACAACTCTGCGATGTAGCAATTTGTAATTTTGAACTATATTTACAAAAAATATTAATTTGTGTTGTCTAGAATTCCAATCACATTACATTTATTTAAACTTGAAAATATTATTGCTGAACATTTATGTTTTGTTTAAGAATGTTTTTCCAGTCTCGCCAGGTGCATCAAGAAAGAACATTTGATCACCGTTCTGCATCATATTGTCTATTATAGTCGCTGGTCGTTGGTCATCGGTTAGTTTTGTTCATTTTCCTGAATAAAAATTGAAAGTTGACTGGCATCATACGCTGTTTCTGTTAGATAATCTCTGTCCTGAAGAAATTGTTTATCATGTCGTTAATCCGTGTAGAAGATTCCATATTCAAGTCTGACAACACTTTTCCTGATATTTTTTGAAGTTGATTTTCGACCAATATAAATGTCTTATTCAAGATTTGTGGCGTGATTGCTAACTTCCTGTTGTTCAAATTAAGCCTGTATTGTTGCAGTATATCATATGCCATATTTTCTATATTTGATGGCACTGCTTTGAAAGCACTTTTGAAGTTGTGCACGTAAGAATTGTGACAATATAACAAATATTGTAAGTCGCATAATAATTTTCTGTAGGTATTTGGAGCTATCAACATTCGCTGTTATGGTTTGCTCGCCGAATCACTCATGAAATATATTTGCAAAAACTTCGGTTCATGGGGATTGCTTGGTAAAAGAGATCCAGCTAAATGATAGATTTCACTCTGAACCTTTAATGTAGGCTTGAAATTTCCATGTCTGATTCCATTGGTACCGAATGACGTCATTTAAAAGGCAGAATTGTAAACACGAATCATATCAAGAAAATGTTTGGAATCTCAATGAGAATGATTCAAAAGACTGATGATTCCGGTGGATCAGTAATCTCTGCCAATAAAACTTTTCCTCTTGAACAGCAGAGACCTGGTATTTCTTTAAACCATTTTAATGCATGACAAAAGTTGCACATTAAATTTATATTTTCTATAGTTCCTATATTTCTATAATCAACCGAATTATTATAATCGAAGGCGGACATATTATTAATTTCATCTTCAATTATATTTTGATCGTGCGTTTGTGAATTTCATAGATAAGTGCATCCTCATGGCATCATTTGTGGAGCGGCCAAGGTTTGATTTCCTTTTTATGAGCAATATGCGATCAATAAAACAAAAATTCTTTAAAATTAACAATTAAAACTAATCAATACAAACGAAAAAAAATAATGTAATGATATAGAATATTGCGCTGCTCTGTTGAAATCACAATGAATAGATAACGTTTGTAAAATAAGTATGTTTGTTGGTTGTTATGTCATCGGGATGTATTTTATCGTTTGGATCTTTTTGTACAATTTACACGTTAAATATTAAAAAATATTTGGGGTGAGCCACCTTTGACATCTAGGGGTTTAAAAAATAACGTATGGCCTATTTTCAGACCTACCAAATATACACAAAAAATTTCATGAAAATCGTCAAGCCGTTTCGGAGGAGTCCAATAACAAATACTGTGACCGGAGAATTTTACATATATGAAAATAATATAATATAATATATTATAATATATATCTCGTATACAAGGATAGATATAATTAATTTCTATATATCTGATACACTTCCATCTCAAAAGATTATCTTTTTTTTGTTTACTAATTAATTTATATGTTTTGTATAAGTTCACTTTGGCTAATTCTTTGCATCTCTCTGATAAAATATTTTTTATATTATTTATACCCATAGTAAAAAAAAAAAAGTTTTTACACACTATGTGATACGACTATAGGTGTTCAGTCACTCACTACCATAAACTGAATTGTTTATATAAATAATTTGGGAACAGTTACCTATTTTAATAACTTTAATGTTTCCATAGTGCTAAATGTTTAAAACGACAAGCGTCTAGAGACAGAGAATCCGAAAAGCTGTAAGATGGCCGACTCTGTTATCATTATCAGCTATCACAGATTTTATTATCAGTTATTATTTATATTAGAAAAAAGTATATAGATTAATATGATTGAGTAGAAACTTGAATTTTATTTCTCAAATTTTTAAATTCATCAAAATTCTCAAATTCTAATTTAATAATATTTTGTAGAGCATTGTGGTCCTTTAAATAATGTGCATCCATAATTTTGTATGGAGCAGTAAATGAGTAAAAAGTATATGGGACCAATATGTTTAATGTCTTAGTAGAAGCATGTGCAATTATTTTATGTTCCTTTAAATTGTTTCATGGCAATATGAATTTGAACATAGGTCACATGTAAATATGTACAAGTCTTTATTTTTCTCACTATTAGTGAGTGCTATTTCGTCTACTTTTAAAAGAGGGGTTTTTTCAATATGTGAGTTCTCAAGTTTTTTAAAAATTTAAATTTATTTCCATATTCAATGCATTTCAGTTCATTAGCTTCAGACATATTTGAAAACAAATCTAATAAGTGAAAATAAAAAAAGTGTTGTAATTTTTGTTAGCTATATTATACCAAAGAAATATACATTTAATTCACTGACATTCATTTCTATTATTAATTATTCCTATATATTCCTTTTAATAACAAATGAAATATATATACTACATAATTCACAAACATGCAAAAATAAAAAATAATTAACTTACATGATAAAAAACATTTAAAACTTATAAAAACTGGTGTCAAAAAAACAAGGTAAACCTCAAAAAGAGTACTGAACCAAGAATTAATAAAACTAACTATATATTTTATAGTATTTTTATAGTAATATTATACGGTTGTCAGGTTTTTTCCAGTAGATATTATTTTATCTGAATATTGCATTTAAATTCATGGTCAGTTAAGCTATTGATTAGTTATCTTTATTAGATTTTAGTTCATTATAAAATTGTAAGACTATATATAAATGATCAGTTGAAATTCGTTTGTGTATTTTCATTTTCTTATATGAATTCTATTTGTTATTTGTTTAAGGGGAAGTTATATTAAAAAAAAAACCATATAAATATTTTAATATTAAAATGCATAAGTAATATTTAAAAAATAAATAATTAGCATGTGTGACTATTTTTTATATACATTTTATTTATAATATAAATATCATATTTATTTTAATAATATTCATTCTCAATATATTAAGAATTAAATATACTAATTTGTTAAGTATGTAATATTAAGAATGTATTCACATTTCATTTAATACTATATTATTATTACATAAAAAATTAAAAATGACAATATACTTTTTGTGATACCTGATAATGATAACAGAGTCAGTCATCTTGCAGCCGTTCGGATTCTCTGTCTCTAGACGCTTGTTTTAAAACGTCACGTTTGATAATGGTCAGTATCACGGATGAAACTAATATTGCTCCAGAACTATATAAATGTTTATTAATTGATAACATTGTCAATAAAGCTGGGCTCGGCTCATGGTTCATTGCTCGTGTAAGTTATATATAATTGGTGTAGTAATACGTAAAAATAATAAATTACAAAATTTCGGCAAAATTAATTTGGCAACGTCGAATAAAATATTCTATGCTCAATTGTGTTACTAAAAAGGTATAATATGCTCAATCACGTTTTAACGGTGATAATGATACATTAAAAAAAAAAAAACAAAAACAAATGGTTTTTTTCTAATATCATTATAATTACTGAGAAAATGGTTTATTTTGACGCGCAATGGTAATAACATATTGTTATGAAATAAACTATACATTATATTTTAGTACCTACCAGAGTTATATACTCCAGGTAATAGAAAATGAATTAGTATTAATTAGTGAAAAAATAAGACAATAATATATGGTGCAATATGTGCTAATTAATAGTTAGTATAAACAGAATTTAGAGGAAATAACTCAAGTTTTGAAGAAAAGTGACCATAGAACGTTTTGTAAAATAAAAGTTGAGTTAAAAATAATACAATAAAAAAAAAAAAATTGAATGTTTAAAATAACATTTATTTTAATAAATATATTATTATAGAAAAAAATAAATAGATTCAATCAATTATCCAATATTTTTTCAATAAGAACAGACGCTCAACTCGATTTTTGATAATAATAAGTTTTGCTGTCATTAACTTTAGGCAATGTTTACGCATACGCATAGACACAATTTTTTTCCTATAATAATACAATTTTTTTGTTTTAAGGGGGGGAGGCTGTAGCTTTTATATTTTTTTTTATGTGAAAATTTCCCTTACACCATACACCCATTACTAGGTTTGTATATTTGTTAGTGGCTCATAATAAATAAACATTTACATTTATAATTATATTTGTATATATAATATTTTTATGAACAACTTAAAATATTAAATCTAATACAAGTTTTATATTTTTCAAATTATACATTTGCAATACATCGATATTCTTTAATAAATTGACAACATATTTTACTATACTAACGAAAGGCAAATTTGAAAAACAGTCTTGCAGCATATTCGTCTTACATAATATAGCCAATTTTTTGCCTTATATCAAAGAAAATACTTTTCGTGACTATTATTATCCAACATTCTAATATATATTTTGGTCCAACCCCTTCATATCTAATTGCGCTCATGAGGATTGTTATAATTAAAAACGAAAAATATGTTGCGTTATATTATGCGTAATATGTATAGCTATTTAGATATATATTTACATTTAGAGTAAACTATCATATATATATATATATATATATTGCAATGACAATATAATAATATTAATAGTTAACATAATATATGACGTGCAATATTCTTGCCGGATATTGGCGTTATTTTTACGCTCGGCAAGTAATCCGCTCTCATTATCAATTGTGTACTGATAACGATGTTCTTTTGTGTCCCCAACGTTTCTATAATCATGTGCCTCAATATTGTGGACAATACTGTTTTCATCTGGTACATTGCAAACTTTTGGCCTGTAATTCAGTGGTATAAATTAGTAACTTATTTAAAACATATTCTAATATATTTAGTAATCGACAAGCAATGTATATTATAATGTACAATCGGTCAAAATTCGTTTGTTTGCGATGCTAATAACGCTACCGAAATTTAAAAGCTATCATGTTATCACGAGAGCTAGAATGCTTTAACAAACTGGAAATTTAAAAAAAATGACCTAATCTTAGAATGACCTAAAAATATACCTTA
Organism: Pentalonia nigronervosa; assembly: GCA_014851325.1. NCBI lineage: Eukaryota > Metazoa > Arthropoda > Insecta > Hemiptera > Aphididae > Pentalonia > Pentalonia nigronervosa. Next base: position 20,954 of record JACXSJ010000750.1, read on the forward strand.
AAAGTAAAAAATGACCTTATAAATGCACTAAAAAAAAATCGAAAACTATTATTAGTTCTTGATTAGTGTGTTGAGTGGTTTTCTAGAAGTGCGTCTTACTTAAAATCGACCGAGAAACAATATTTAAACAATATATTTAAATATTTCCGTGTAAATAAAAACAAAAAAAAAAAAAAATACTGAGCTTGAATACAGTCGTTGAAGAATTTCCTTAAACACTAAAAAAAAAGTTGGAATAATGTAATTAAGAGTGCTAAATATAATTTACAATTATAAGATCCCCGATATGAAATTGGACTTTGTATTTTTAATTCTATATAATATTATGTATTAAAATAAATCCTATACAACCCCAGCTCTGATTATTAGTTATTACTGTGCAGCTGTGCAGAATATGAAGAAAACTGCATCATCTTTAGGTTTCTGAAAAATATTGCTGTCTCAACACAAACTTTTCTGTAGTCATTACCTATACAATTTCTGGGGCCGGCGCTGAACGGTATGTACGCGTAAGGATGACGTCCATTGCACTGTTCGGGCAAAAAACGATCGGGATCGAACTTTTCCGGATTGGGATAGATGTTTTCGTCGCGGTGCAACAGATGAGGGACGACGACAATCACCGATTTCGAAGGGATCGTATACTTGTCTGTAACATTACAAAATTATTTATCGTCCTGGAGCAGTTGTGACGCGACGCAATCAAATCGTATTTAGCGCGTAATGAATTTTCAATTAAAAAATATTATATACACTTTGAGCTAAATTGTTCGTAATTTACTGTACACATACCGAGGCGGAGCGGCCCTTTGAGGGTTCTTGTGATACCCGTCACGCTCGGATAAAGTCTCATTGTTTCTTTTATCACTCTTTCTAGATTTGTCATCTCTTTGAGGTCTGCCATTGTTGCGTCCCGGTCACTGTCACCGAATATCTCGTAAAGCTCGTCTCTGACCAAATTCTGTTTGACATTAGAAATTGAATTAAAAATACGTCGTTTGTGCGCAAATGAAAAAAAAAATACGGCTGTCACAAACATAAATTTGCAATAATTTCGTATTCAATTCTCGATGTCGACTTTTGGCGTACGAATAAAAAAAAAATTAATAACGTTAATAATTATGGATTTCAAATGGTTATTTAATCATTATTATCGCGTAGATTGGTATATAAATCCGGTTGAGTTGAAATTGCACCGTTGAAAAATGGATAATAATCCATCCAGTTCTGAATTTAACACCTATAGTAGTGCTACCTCACGAGTATAATATAATATAAAATGAAGAAAAAATATTTTATGGTGGTATCCATTTAACATAAGTCATTCATTATTTTAGAAAACATTAACGTTTTTGAAAATATTTTTTATATAATTTTAAGTCGTTACAAAATAAAATTTTAGAAAAAAAAAATTATATTTTTTATTTTTTAAGTTTTTACGTTTTTGAATGACAAAATACATTTTTAATTTCATTTTCCAAAGCAGGATATTATTCGGAATATTTCTATCTTTAAAAATTTAAAATCAAATTTTGGACATGTAGTTTACTACCTAATTTAAATATTTGAAGTTAAGACAAGCTCTCTAGTGGACCAATATTTTGCGAGGTATTCTTTTACCACTCCACTCCACTCATCTTAACTTTAAATACTTTTAAAACTCATAAATTACATATCTTATTGAAGTTTTTTAAAAACTATTCTGCTTTGGAATAAAAAAATAAAAATAAATGTTACTATTTGAAAAATAGTAAAAAATATATATCTTAATGACTTAAATATTAAAAAATACTAAAAACTAATGTACAAAAATATTTTCATAAACATTTAGTTTTTGAAATAATAAATGCTTAACGTTGAACGAATCACCTGGAGTATAATGATGAAGATGACATTGGTGCGTCGATAATATTTCTTGTTGCAGTTTTACTTACTTGCATGTTTTGATTGAGCCCCAAATGAATTATAGCCATGGTTATGGCTATTGAAGACGTATCGTGACCTTCGAAAAGAAACGTATCCACTTCTTCTCGTATATCTTTATCGCTCATCACACTAGGGTTTTCTTCGGAAACACCGACAAGAAGGTCCAAAAACGAATATATACGTTTCTTTCCTGCAAGCGATAAGTAAAATTCGATCACCAATGTAATAAGAAATATATACCTATACTCTGTCCAGCGATAGAACACGCCGCGGACCGATGAAAATCTGTTCTTTTGCGTATCCTTATACGGCATTTTACCATAGGGGAACTTGTTTCGATGGCAGGGTGACGCGGAGGGATGCGCAGAATCGGCGCGTTCTCTCTCTGGACAGAGTATAGGTACCTATAATTTCTATAATATTGCGGTCTTACCGTTTTCTTCGGTTTTATTTTGTTGCGCGTTTTTTAATATTTTTCGTCTCTCCCTAATAACCTAAATTATATAAAAAATATACTGTAATCACTTTAATAAAATATACCTAATAATATGATTAAAAAAATTATCCGTGATGGTTACATTTTCGGTGAAGTCGTGTAATAACTTTAATGATTTACGGAATTCTCTGCCAATGCTACTGAGGTTAAAAACGATTTCGTTCCAATACCAAAACGTAAAAATACGCTTGATCAGAATGTGACTGACACTGCAGAAAACATGTAACAAGGATTAAAAAGACTAACGTTGTTACAAATACACGCAGTGCACGGTGTACTTACCTTTTGATTGCTTTGACGTAATTTATTGATTTACCCTCTTGAGTTCGCAAGTTTACACCCATAATTGTTTCTATAGATATATCGTACATGAAAAAGAAAAAAATGTTATTATTAATTTTATTATATCACTACTTATTATGGTATTATTATGTTTTTTAAAATATTTTGATTAACTATTATATGTACAATAATTCATTTCAAAACAATTATTCAGAATGTGTCGTTAATGTTTAGTTGGTTTTATGACGTCATAAAATACGAGTAGATTCGAGACATGCCCACCATGAAATGATAAAAGGAAAACTTACCACACACAATGTCCAAAGCACAGAGAGTTACGTGAGAGTCGACGTCTGCTATGGATTTACCGTTATCTGACGCGTTGATAAGATTTTTGACCAACGACCGGGAGTGCTTATTAAGCGATGGCATGTAAGTTTCTAATACTTTAAAATGAAAAGTGTTGGTCAGCAGCTTCCTTCTAGAATGCCATTTTTGATCTGTAAAATTATTTTAATGACAATTAACCGTATAGTATAAATTGTTAATACCTATAAATTTTTTTAATACTGTTTATAAATAAATACGAAGTGTATATTATATATGTATATGTGATGTTAAACTTTTACAGTTGCTTCTTTGTGTATTCTTTAAATTATTTAAATACATTTTAAATAGTTTCATTAATTAGTCATTGAATAAAATATAAAATACAAAATATTTAATATTATTTTTATATTTGTGAAATAAAATCGATACATTTATGAATCTATTATTATTACGAATTAAATTTAAATAAATTAATTGTGTTTTTGACTGAATATTATGATTGCCACTACAATAATATCACTAACTACAAAATTACTGAGTGTCCGGGAAAAGAAAACTAATTAATTTAATTTCAAGAAATAAATATCTATAGGTAATTCCAATTTTTTTCCTAGAGTTAATAAAATTAACCGATATAGTACCTATGACAATTATGCCATTTATATTTTCGATATTATAGTCAAATTAATTTTGTTACTTACAAGGTTAGATTAAATCAAAATATTTTCCTGATTGGTTAATAATTTTTAGTCAATCAGTATTTTTTTGGCATATATTTCTCTATGTTACAACATGAATCCGGATGTAAGTAAAAAAAGGGGGAAGTAGGTAACTGCTCTGCTGTACAGTAGATGTCAAGCGTACCACGTTATTGAGTAAATTTACTCAACTATTCTGTACTTTATGAATACATTTGAATTCAATATGATAACTCACTGCATAAGTACGAAAAAAAATTCCGAGAGAAGATGGTCTTAAGCCAAATTAGTATATTATCAAGGTTATTTTATGATATATGAATTATATTGCTATCAGTGATTTATTTAAATTTTTAATACGGTAGATTAAATACATTTTTGAAGAAAATATTGTATTTGAAAATGTGTGTAATATAAATAACTATTATCGTTATTCTTTGTTTAAAAATCAATAATTTTGTACAAATTTTAATTAAAAATATCTATGAAAATTAAAAATGATATTAATATATCTTTTACACTATTTGTTTTTTAGTATGAACTCTTTATGAAAAACTTTGTATTAAGTTTTCAAAAAAAAAAAATTTAAATGTTTATAAATATTTCAAAAAAAAAAAAAAATAAATAAATAAAATAAAATAAAACATTTATAAAAGTTTGATGAAAGTGTCTACGGTTATATGTTTTTGTATTAGGTATTGGCAAATAGAATTTTTTGATTTTAGACCTCTAAAAGTACCCACTTGATTTTCTATCAGAAATTACTCTACCAGCACCCAAAGTTGAAGCATTTTTACTACTCCACACACACACACACACACACACACACACACACATATCGCTGTAAAATAAATACATTAATCGCTGCGCTCGGAATCTAAAATATCAAACACGAACTCAAATAATTATGTTTGACGGGAACCTGTAGAAATCGAAACTTTTGTTTTCCGAGACCGATTTTCTTCGGGAAAAGTCCGTATATACCATACCTATATAGATTTAAGCGCATACAATGCGTACTGTATTACTATACGACGGAAGTGTGCTTACAACAACAATATGATTATTATAATAATAATGGTATACGTACCAGTGCTGGTCAGTAGCCCTTTATTCAACCACGGTTCAAGCATCTCGTAATCGGGACCTTTCGTAATATGTTGTACGCTCGACAGTAGTACCTATAATATTATATGTATATGTATTATAGATATTATATTATTATATACGCACGCGACAATCAACATCGTTGAATAATATTACTATATTCTATATTATTATTATTATGTACTACAACAGGTAGCTGCAGCCCTACAGGTTCATTACGAATTGATTTTACCGCGATTCAGAGTCTCAACCGCGGTATCAGAGCGCTGCTCATAATATAGTGGTATTACAATAATAAATTGTTTTTATACGACGGACGTACCTTTATATCGTTCGGATCGTTTATGATGACATAATGGCGTGCTAGGATTTTAAAATGGATCAGCGATCCATACTTTTTGATGATGTTGTCGAAATATGGCAAAATATCTGTAAAATAAATAAAACCCATTGCAAGTGGTACAACAGTCGAAATATAATTTTGCCGCGTTTTTATCTAAGCCCGACGCCGTGTTCATTACATTAATTGATTTTTTTTTTAATTTTCATTGAAACGACCTTAAGGTCTTTGTCAATGCTCATCACAAATAGGGAGATCGTGTGATCTATTTATATACCCATATATTACAATATGCATGATACTACCCTTCTTTTCCAAGAGGAGACATGTGCGGTCTTTATTCCTAATAGTGTGGGACCTAGTTGGAAAGCCGATGACGCAATTAATGAATTAATTTGGTTTTTTTTTAACCGTGCTGTTTATATTGTTTACTCTGTAGTTACTGTCTATATACTGTCTTACTGTTCTATTATGCCCGTAAAACAATTAAATAAAATACATAAAAAATAAATAATACTATTATAATATAAGTACCTAATATCATGTTCTCGAACTGCGTTATTGTTCAGGATTTATATATTTTAATAATTGTAACATTATAAATGAACGCGTATGATGTCGTAACAGTAATCAAAAGATGGCGTGTTTTGGATGGCCCAGTATGGAAAATCATTTATTTTTTTTGTTTGATTTCGCAGTTTATAAAATAAAAGAATAAAATCGGTTCTGGCCTGTTTTTTATACGAGCTCGAGGCTGTAATACACAAACACGCACAAGTCGTGAGTTTTTAGAGTAGTTTTTTTAGCTACGTTCTATGTATATTGTGTAGCTAATAATAATATTATTCACCAAATATACTCAATCCTATTTCTTCTTTTAAAAATAAATTAATTTAAATTATGATTTTTGACATTTTTTACTTAGAGAGTAATAAATATATTATTTTCAATAAATCAAATTTTCTTTATAACATTTAAGGAGTATTTGTGGTGATACGATTTTTTTTTTCAAATATGAATTAATTTTCTTGCTGTAAATTATTTAGTCGATTAATTTTTCTTTTTTTTTTTGAAAACCTTGATGTGTCTAAATCAAAATCTAAGTTATAACAATGTATAGACTAAAAACAAGAGTTCTAAAAAAATGGTTTTTCAAAAATATAAAATAGATATTATATATCGAATCTAGTATTTATTTTACTTACTCAGACAGTTTTAAAAATTATTGGGTGTTGTCATGTTGATAGATTAGTATTAATATTTATAATAATTGTAATTTTAAAATCGTATCATAGTCCCCATATATCTATACTCTTATATATTTTTTAAATCTATTATCATGGATGATGAACAATTATTCTTAGTAAACCAAATTAAATAAGTTTCGAAAACGTTTCTTTAATAATTCATGATATAAAAGGGTTGTTCTCGTTTGCAAAAAAGGAGTTTGTATCATAAAAGGCACTTTTATTAAATATTGTAATATTGTATGTATTTAAAGGGTAATTAAAAATTCCAAAATCTAGAATTTGAATACATTTATTATCAACGGAAAAATGGGGGGGGGAATTGCTCTGTATCGTTATAAGTGATAATTCTTGTTCTATAAGTTATAGCATTATACTATATTATATATTTTTTTTTATTTGACTACATTTAAAAAAAAAAAAAACGAAAATGAATAAAGCGTCATAACATCACAAGTTCGTGCATAATATCTATATTATAATGATCATAAAATATTATATTTTAATATTACACTGTATACGTACCTCGTGGCCCGAAGCTGGCAAGTTTTAGCGACACAATCAACGAGGCCCATTGGCTTCTCGTGATCGACGGCAACAGTGATATCTGTCGTCCGCGGTTCTCGGAAAATTTGTTGGAAAACAAAAAGTATACACCGAGGACAACAAGCGAGAGCAATGCCATCCACAGCGTGTTTGAATCCGATGTCAGGGCTCCGATCACGTTAAAGACTATCATTTTGACAAGGGGTTGTGAAATTCAAAAAGAACTCGACTGTCTTGAGCTCGATCGCGGTTTGCGACCTTTCGCTATAATACTGTGCAGGACGTAGCACCGCAGCAGAACATCGCAAAATTATTCTCGAATACCTATCGAATTTTCCTTTTTCACCGACGAAAACGGTATCGCGAAGGCAGATTAGTCGGTCCGATGATGAGATATCCTCGCGGGTCGTTGCCGCGGGTAACGATATAATAACTAGTAAAAACGCAAACGGTTGTATACAGCTCAAATTATTATTTAACTAATTTATTATTGATAAACTATTATATTGTAGCTAACCGATTATCGTTTAAAAGATGAAAAAATAAAACACGTGTGTTCGTTGTACTTTTACGCATTTTCGACTCTACTATTTATACTCTGCACACAAACTTACGTGGCGTGGATGACTGGCCGCGAGAAGTGGTGGGGCACAATAATATAATCATTAAAATATGTAATAATTATAAATAATATTATGGCCAACGGTAGGATGTGTTATTGCCCATATAGTTTTATAATATTATACATCGTTATTGACTTTTGTCCTATTCGTATGCATATTTCAATATCGAAATGCGTTTAATCCGATTGCGCCAGAAATACCGCATAATATATTATAATAGTTATTGATTATGATTATGATTATTGTTATACATCGTCATCGCGGTCAGTCGATATCGAAATCGTTTGGTACGCATAAGGAAGTATCCGCTTGCTTGCTGGCTGGTTACGTGCTTGTTTTTTTAATATCGGTAGATTCATTTTCTTTTCAATCGCATATTCGCACCTGCACAAATCCCACGGTGTCGTTGAGGACAATACGCACATGTTGTTTTTGTTGTAATCATTTTATTGACATATTTTCGTCGTTAGATTATCATTTATTATGTAGGTACTTGCTACACGAGAACGTGCAACCAGATTCTCGCTAATCGAAAAAGGCATCGGTGACATACAACGGTGCGATGTGCAATTATTATTAAAACTGCATTTCCATTCGTTTTAGGACTCATCAGAACAATACTGGTTCACGGTATTATAAAAAATGGTTAAACTAACCATACTCGCCACGTTTACTTTTTTATTTAAATAATGTAGTTATTTGAAATCTGTTTTTTGGAAATTTTAAACATACATTAAGACCATGTTTTAAAATTATTGTCATTGTTTGTAGTACTTAACTTATACTTTTTTTGTCTCGTGGTGATACAAACTTCTGATTTTCAAAATTTGAAAACTACCATTTCTTCTGTGAATTCTTTAGCAAATATTTTTTTTTTGAAAATGTTGACTTCTCTGAAACTAAAATCGAACGAGATGTTTTGAATTATATAACTTTGTGTGCTAAAGATAATGAGTCCTTGATAATGGATTTAGAAGACACGGGGGCTATGACGATTTGAAAATTTTAGTAATTTATTAATATTAATCTATTAACTTTATAATTTTTATCATTTAAAAAAAAAAAATTAATAATTGAGTAAAACAAAGATAACACCTCTGAATATTGAAAGAGGTACAAAAACATTTTATTAGAAAATTAAAAACAGAAGATTATATCGCTACAGGACACTTCTTAAATAGGTAGTTCAAAAATATATGTGAACTTAAAGTATATTTAAAAATTCTAAAAATCAGAATTTGAATAAATTAATTATTAAAGGAAATATGGGGGTGAGCATATTTGATGAATCACCGTGTATGATAGACACGAGTATGATATGAGTAATAAATATAACACTATTATATATGTACCTCGGGAAAACAAACTTTGCATGTTTTTCTTTTGACATTTTATAATTGTTTTTTTATTAAAAAATAAACAGGGTAACTCACCAAATAGCTGGTTTTGATTGTATCTCGTTATTTAGAAGATCCTTACAAAGGATGTGTTATATTTAAATTCAACGATAAATTATATAATATTTAATAATTTATTTATACATTATTGTTATTAATTTTAGTCGGTATTCCGCGTATTATAGAACTGCGTGAATAGATTCATTCCTTTGCGATACAATTTGATTTAAATATATAAGTCAAAATATTAAAAAAAAAAAAGAAAAAAAGTAGACTATATATTTTTGGTATTTTCAGAATACTGCAAGATCAAATTTATGAAGTATTTACATGTATTAAATTCTCAAGTTTTGTTATTAAAATTAATAACAATTTTATTTTTGTATACCTATGGATCGGTGAAACACTTTTATTATTGGATCACTTTTCAAAACATTCAACTAAAATAGAACGATCACATAGAAAATAAAAATAAGCATCGCATACGCCGTACTGCCATCACTGATTGGTAGGCACAGTTTTTTTTTTTTAATTTTGGCGGAAATCTTAAAGGTAATAAAAAATAAAATATTGGCGGTCGTGCTAATTTTTGAATTATTTTCTACGTCTGAAAAGAAAAACAAATAAATAATCAAATACCTACCTGCTTTACCGAAAACGCACACATGAGTATAGTGTAGAACATCCAACGAGAGAATTTTCGTCGGCTATAAACACATAAAATAGGAAACATACACACATTTTTGATTGTTGACGTGAAAGTTCAAGGACTCATGTTTTGAAGCGATTAGTTGATAGAGCTTGTTTTCAATGTAGTAAAAAGATATAAAGCAGAAGTTAATGAATGCTTAACAAACACCGATTTGTTATCTATGTTTGACGTAAGTATTGGAAAGGTTGGGTAGGTTAATTATTTTTTTTAAAAATAATTAAAAATAAAAATTTTTTTAAAAAAGTTAAATTAATTTTATATAGAAAAATGTAAGTTTGTAGTTAAAAGTTACTTTAAAATATAAGTAACTTAATTTAGTCAAAAATCAATTATTTTTTTCATATAAAACTAATAATTATATCTTTTTTAAAGCCAATAAATAACATAGTAATTTTATAAAGGTTTTACAGTTTTAAATAAATGTATGTATTGAAATTAATTACTGCAAGTACTTATGCACTTTGATAATTTAATCAATAAAATAATACAAATATTTGTATGCATTTGTTTACTTAATGGTCTACAACTATAATACTAAATTATAATAATTAAATTCATTATCACTAATTTTTTAATAGTTACCTAACACATATAATATCAAATATTATATTCAATTTATCTCTAATTTTATGAATGAATAAAAATATAATAATATATAATAACTTTAAATTAATAATGGTTAATGGTTAATGACTAATAAGTATACAAACATATATGGGTTACTGAGTAAATAATTATATTTTTCTTTTCTCAATGATTTAGTTACTCCTATAACTATTTTGCTTATAATAAATATATACAATATTATAAATTATTATTTATTATTTATTATATTTTTGAATAATATTTGATAATTCGATATTTTTTTTTTCGATATTATAGGTTATTATGCACATTATAATGTGGAATTATAATAAATATATTTAGGGAGGGGGAGGGGTTCTACACACACTAAATTTGTCTGATATCGGTCTTACTGGGAAACATTAAAATCCAAAAACCTCATCTCTGTACTACTGTCGACCTCGGCTATAAGACTAAATATGTATAATGATTTTAATTAAAATCGTATCATTTTTTTTTTCACATGGAAATGATTGTTAGTTATAATATAAATATTGCAATAATTTTATGTATCAATTAAGCTGAATGATATAATAATAAAATACCTACAATATGTACGATTGAAGAATTACAGAAATCACGTGTTAATCAATGTCTACGAGTACAGAGAAATATTTTTAGTGCGCAGAATTATATGATGGACCATAATAACATGTATTACGGGCAAATAATACAACGATATTACACTTTGTCAATATTTTGAATAACATAATAATATACGCAGAACTAATATAAAGAATTATAATATGATGTTCAGAAATTACTCGAATGACCTGCAATATTTAATATAATATTTAAAATTCTATTTTTCTTAAATTAGCGAATTCTCAAACTGTTTAAAAATTGAATGGTTTACGATGAATACATAGGCACATATCTAATAGTAATCATTAATTATTACTGCAGTTTATAGTGTTGTTAAGTCGAGTATAAAAAAAATATTGTGTATCAAGAATCTTCAACTTATTTAGGTAGCGGGCCACCAATTATTTTTCTTTTAATCTCGCGGGCTGCGTTCGTAATAAAAACATGTATTAAACGATTAGAAATATAATAAAAAAACACATGCTTTGCTTGCTTAAATTGTATTTGTGGCCGCTAGTTGAAGACCTCTGAACTACATTTTTATGAAAGATATACATTTTGTATGATATTATGTTGATAATATATTATAAGCATTTAAAAAAATATAATTTTTGTAAGATTACATTTACATAATTGCATTGATATTTGAATAATTTTTTAAAATGTTTATTTACGGTCACAATAAAAAAGTTTTACTTATATATTTGAACAAAATCGGTTTATATTGTACTTTAAATTAATAGATTGTAACCAAACCGATTTAGAATATTCAAATTGGGTACTTAAGTTTTATTTGCTTGAGGTAAAGAGGATACTCATTTATAATGACATAAATACGATAAAACTTATATTTAATAATAATTTTGATAAAGTTTTGATTTTAATTTGAATAGATAATTTGTATATTAAATTATAAAAAAAAATAATTCTTAGATATACCTTACCCATTATTATACAATTATTAATTAATCCAATTTATACTGTATACATTTACTTTGAATAAGTGTACAGATGAAAATATTAGAAAAGAAGTTTTGTAATTATAAACGCAATTATAATTAATGATTATATCTACTTAAGCTATAATAAATAATAATTATAATATTTAACTCTATTTACCTCTATTGGGTGCAATTACTATTTTGTAGAAGGTTTGGAAAGCCGCCTCCACTGCACCCTAAGGACTAAATGTCAGATTCGTTTTGGGTAGGTATACTCTCCTGTACTTTATACTAGTCACCTGACAAGCCCTTTTTCCTTTGGGAATATCGAGTAAAAAACAATATTATTATTAGTACATTACTAAGCAATAATTTATTGATTTTAGTGTACACTTTACTAATTGGCCATCAATGCTGATGAACCATGCTCAATGGAGGAGCCAACAATTTTTGAAAATATTGACCATCTGAATTAAAAATAATTAAGAATCTAAAATATCCTAAACAGAAAACAAAAATAATAATATTGAAAAATGTGTAAAAAACCGATCGTTTTGTAATCAAGTAAAATTATAAAATAATGTTCATAATAAAATGGTTGAATGTGTGCATAATATATTGTCACTTCAATAAAGAAGGACATCGGTGGAATGGTTTGAGAAGCAAAAGCTCTTTAAACGGAAAATCTTAAAGACATTTTTGACAAAGTTTTAGGCATATCTTTGCTCGCTCTTTAAAAAGAAAAAATCAACCATGGTACATCGATACATTTAAACCGTACGACGTGTTACGTTGATAGGGTGAGTAGCTGCAAAGTTTAGGTGGATAGCAGAGACAGGCTCAGATTAATGCAAGTGCGGACGGACACGAGCACTTGGTCTCCAAAGTTAAGTAATTTTCATGTCCCATGTATCTTAAAAAGTTATATGAATTTTATTGTTTTTAATAATTATTAAATACGTAGGTAATGGGCAGCAATGATGATTATAAATGATAGTTAGTTTTTATTCAGCTGATAATAATCGATAAAATGAAAATTATTTTTCTACGTGTAAAATATTTAACTAACCTTGTCCGTAGAAAATTAACCTATTCGGTTTATAATTAATTTAGTAGTTTCATCAATGACTATACTTGCTTATATTCTTTTTTCTGTCCTTTACACGAAACCATGTAAGTATCACAAGTAAATTATTATTATGATATTGAGACAATGTTCGAGCGGAACGACAAAAAGAATACGAATTCAACAATGGGATGCGTCGTTGAACACATTTTTAGACATAGAATTGGGAACCTAAATCTCATAGTAATTAATGTTTAAACTTTCAATCATGTACCTATCTATAACACTTTAAAAATAGTTTAAATATCAATTATTAAATACTTGCATAGTTATGCGCATATTCAAATAATAATTGAAATGCAATAATATGTACTTGGGTACATTATTACACTCAACGTGAATTTTACTATTTACATCATTATTTTTGTTGTTAAAATTGTCATGATTGTATCCAATTCATACAATTAATTTGGCAAAATATATTATGTTTTTATGAATTCTAAACGATATATTTCCTCGAAAAATTATCAAATTTAAATAATATAGTGTATAGCGAATAATTAAAAAAAAAAAGGTAAATAAATTCAATATTTTTTTTTTTTATATGAATATTGCTTGATGGTAAAGATAATAAAATCATTAAGTTATAAAAATCATATATTAAAAGTCATTATATTTAATGTTCATACAATTAATTTGGCACAATATATTATGTTTTTATGAATGTTAAACGATCTATTTCCTCAAAAAATTTGTCCAATTTAAATAATATAGTGTATAGAGAATAATTAAAAAAAAAGGTAAATAGAATCAATATTTTTTTTTATGAATATTGTTTGATGGTAAAGGATAATAAAATCAGTAAGTTTAAATTAATCATGAATTAAGAACCATTAGATTTAATGTTCATACAATTAATTTGGCACAATATATTATGTTTTTATGAATGCTAAAGATCTATTTCCTCAAAAAATTTGTCCAATTTAAATAATATAGTGTATAGCGAATAATTAAAAATAAGTTAAAAAAAAAAACAATATTTTTTTATGTAAATATTGTTCAATGGTAAAGATAATAAAATTAGTAGGCAGTCATAAACACTAAGAATCATCAAATTTAATGTTCTACACATATTATAATAATGTAGCTGTCGTGTTGTTACCAAGTATACTGAATTGTTGAAACATAATATATATATATTTAAAAAATGTTTCTTTATAATATTGGTGCTATTCAATGGATGATTAAGTCCAAGATTATTTAAAAATAGTTAGGGGTGGGGAATTGTTTGTAAAGAGAATTAAATTAAGGAGTTTGGTATATTTTTCGGGGCACCGAATAAAATCTTGCACTGTATCTCTAGTTTTAATTAATTAGGATCTGCATGCTAAAATCATATTAAAATATCGCGTGAAATGAAAACGACTCCATCTTACGTTCGTGAAATTGGTCCATCTAAATACAGAAATTATTTTTTAATTCGTGGATTTGCAAATTTTAAAAATAGACTTGCAAATGCTTGTAAATAACTTGCAAAACAATGGCATATGAATTTAAAAAAAAAATTGCCGTACTTAGGTGTAACTTCACAAACGTTAATCTTTCAAGTTCACATTACCGGGACACTCGTCAATATCCAAGTTTAGAAATCCTAAACACGAGAACTGTGATCAATTCCGTTTATTATATGTTTGTATTGTAGTGCCGAACTAAAGTACTAGACACATATAGTACCAGAAGTGTAATGATATTAAGCCTAAAAACTATACAAATTACTTTGTACTCTTTATTTAAAACTATATATTATTTGTAATTTAAAAATATTTATTTAGCTAATGAAATTATAATTTTTATAATGTATATAAATTAATAAAATATCTGCCGATTGTTTTTTTATAGTTTTATACAATGATATAAATTATAAAAAAAATGAAAAATGCGCTAAGTACATAGTATACTATACCTACGCAGTTGTTTGGATTAGTGGACTAGTTCAAAGGTTGTGGGTTTTTTATTTATTAGAAGTTTGTTTTGTAATCAATAATTATTAGTCTATTAACTTAAATTGTAATAACTTTAATTTGTCCGAAGTCAATAAGACAGATTGCATCGATAATTTTACATTTTTAACCATTAATGATGGCAGGTTTTAGAATTTTGGAAATAGGTATCCTATTATTATACCTACGATGCATTTTCAAGGATGAGGTATCTGTAAAAAAATTAAAAATCATTCATGGGTTATTATTAATCAAAACTTTTATAAAAACATGTGTTAACATTTAAGTTTAACTTGACTGGCTATTATATAAACTAAAAAAAAAAATAAAAACAATATTTATTAAAATGTTTATTTGGTCTTATATTATTTCATTTGTTTATTATATATTTGGAATTCATTTGAGACGCATCAAACATATAATTTTTCCTGAGTGCATAAATAGTTTAAACTTAATTTTTCTATACCTATTTGCACACTCATTTTGGATATTATGTCAGTTAAATCCAATGAAATGGTCGCAATCATCAATCAGTCCACAATAAATTCGTTGGTCGAACAAGACGTTGGAAAAGACATGAATACTATCGTAAGTGTCCACGACCGAATTAGTAATTATAAATTTATTAACTATAATTGGAAATATATTTTATCTGAATGCAGTGCGATATGCATTAGGTCGCTTGCATCGAAAAATCATTATCGACCATTAGTGATAGGTTAGAATTTGTGTAAACCGTCTATCGTGTACGATACAATTTTAAAAATGGAGTACCTACCTATCTGTGCAATTTGAATTTTATTCGTAGTCATTTATCAATAAAAACGACTGTCAAAGTATATAATACGTTATCATTTAATCGTAACATCAATAGCCACTTTAAACAGAAGAACAATATATTATTACAATTTATAAACGTATAATATATCGTCACAGATTATTGATTTAAATTACATTATACTAGACGTTTAAAACTCGTCCACCGCACAGTTATGACATTAGAAAAAAAGTGTATCATTTCTTTACACGGTTCGTCTCAAATATTATTAACAGTTTATTATTTCAATCCCATACGAGCAGTCGAGTATAACGGCGAATGAATCTAGTGAGGCAAATCGCTCCGCAATGGAAACCGTGGTGTCGACGACGAATTTCACATTATTGGCGGTCGGGATACCGTTGGCGCCGAGCTTGTCGTTTGAGCCACGGTCGGCATTAGGTCGCAAGACTACGCGATCACCATCGACATCGTTGATGAGGAATGGTTACAAACGACTTCACAGAACGATATCGGCCAAGCCTCGTCCGCCGCAAAACAATCGATCCGGGCATGAACTAGTTGAGCCTAAAAAGAAATTTGTATTTAACGGTCTGTATAGCAATTGCGTTTCTTTTATTTTATGGTTGGGTTAGGTATTACGGTTCTTATTTTTACTGTAAAATTATCAATTTTTCGAAAAACATAACAATTATTATCGATTTGCTGCCAATATTCTATAATTATATCGAGACTTATGTGAAAAATCATCATTTCATAATTACCAACAAACTCAAGTATGAATTTGAGTGATAAAGTTGAGTGACGAAAACAAGTTTTCATTATTGTTACAGATTTTACCTATTTATCGTTCTAATCGGTAAGTTGCACACACTATTAAAACGAGGTACAGGGTAACAAAATTATGATACCAGATACTTTAAAAAAATACGATATTGTCATTTGTTTATAATTCACCCTGTATATTTAAAGAAATTTAAGAATCAAAAAGTGTACTAATAAAAACATATTCCTTATTACCTATCACTTTGTTAGTTGCTTAGTATTAGTTTGACTGTTTGAGTAATTTGACGTTAAAGTATGGATCTATTACAACAAGTTTTTAGTGGATGAATTGTGAATAATTTTAACACGGTACGAACTATTTGTACAAATTTACCATTTTACACAGTTTTTTTTTAAAAATGTATTGTAATTTAAAGTAATATTATAATAGTGGTTTATTTAATTACATATTTATGTATATTAGATCATAAATACTATATTTTTGACGTTCGTTATATTCCAATAAGAATAATATCATGTACTGTTGAATGAAATACATATTATAATTATAATATAGAAGGTTATACGAGGCTGGTCATTTGGCGCAATTGGTTTGTCAACTCAAAAAATTACCGAGCGCAATCGGTAAACTCCAATCGGTTCGTTCAGATGCATTTGCGATTTGCTGTGCTGTTGGACATCGACTATGCGGCATGGGAAAAGGTTTCGGCGATAAAGCCGTCCGCTAGTAACGTGCGACACGCCGCTGCTTTATGTGCACCACGAGATTCGACGGACGACGGGCCGTTGCCGCAAGTCTCAGTCGTCGTGGACGACACTCCGATGACGCAGGTTGCCGAGACGGTCGAGACGCCGTCGAAAGGACGCGAAGAAAATGACGAGGCATGTGGCATGAAACGTCCTCGCGGGTTCTGGAAGAGAACCCGCAACCGCCTGGCCCGTTTTTTCAGAGCGGTTTGTTGTGGTTGCGGAACGCCTAACAATCAATAGTTATAATACGATCGTATATTATAACTATAATAGGTTTCGGATAGGTTTTTTTTTTCGAATGTTTATAAAAATTCGATTTATTGTTTTGCTTGTTCCTCCAATTTAATTGTGTATCCTGTATCCATAGATACGATTTGTAAATAACACAATTAAAACGAAAATAAAAAATATACAAAAAAAAAATGTATGTTCTATTATTTATCTAAATAATAAGATACTTAATAATTGATTACTAAGTAATACTATTAGGCAAGTATAATTAGATAACATATTATACAGATAAATTATTTCTATAATAATTTAATATTGTTTATCAAGAACGAGTCAGTCACGACCTTAAATATTTACAATCGGACTTTAGCAAAAAAAAATGGGAAAACGGGTACCACTGTATGTCTGACAGTAGGTGATGAGTGGGTCACCGTAATGAATGTGTTAAATTTGAATTCTATGGCATACAATTATAATTATTGTATACCATTAATATATTATAATCCTTTTGAATCGAATAATATCGAATTATAGTTTATTGCGTTGTATTGACGTTTAGAAATTGGGAATCAAGCATGCTCGTAGAATAAGCTTTCCTAAATTGTTTGTTTTTATACAGGACTGCCATTGGTAACAGAAATAAAAGAGGCTTTTATAATATGCGAATAAAATGATTATGGTATGTTAGTCGCTCATGTACTCGAAAAGTACTCGACCGATTTTGACGAAAATTGCAGCAGAAATTGTTCTTTTTAGCAGAAAGCTTAGAGACACTAGTTTAAATAGCGTTTAAAAATAAGCCAAGTTTTACACATTATTCGATCCGCCACAAGGGGTTGCCCATCTCGGTATTGAATTAGTTAGTCCAAAAGGCGAGGTACACGTACCGACGTCGATTTGTCTGTTAACTGGGGCGCACCATAATCGAGATACGCCGGCTACTTACGCGTATACAATACCGCTATATTTTATATATCAATTTTTTTCTTTTTGGCGTCGTGCGATTGCTGCAAAGACGAGAGTCGTTTATTTTGAACAGAGATATTATTATCATCATCGCATCGAGGCCCCGCAGCGTTATAATATAATATTATAATATGGAATAACGAGCGGTGATTGTTCTGGCACGTGCTCGGGAATGGGACGATGATTTCGAGTGCGTGTTGATGACGTACCTAGATATAAGGTATAATATAATATAATATTAATAATATCCGAACATCGCCAGACGCGAGTGTTACGCGTATTTGGAATGTGCTGCAGTTGTGGGCGTGGGGGGGAGGCTGCAGCTCCTGTCGTTGTCCGAAAATCGTCCGCCTTCTCACCCCCGCACGGACTTCCCTTCAAGTGGTTTTTCGGGAGCCTCGTTCATCGGTTCGTCATCGTCATCGTATTATATAATAATAATAATAATATAGTTATTACTATTATGATTCCATACTATATTATATTGTCCGATTCCATAGGATTTCTAGACTCATGGACACCCACCGCGATCTCCTCCCCCCTGCTGTTATGCTTATTGTATGCGTGCGCATATAATAGTAATATAATAATATGCGATAATACTCCTCCTCCGTAGCGCAATCAGTCCGTTTCAGTTTCGCGTGCACAGAATTGTTGACCGACTAATATTATTATATATTATTGTATCGCACAATGCATTTTTTGATTTCATCACCAGCATCCATATCGTATATATATATATATATATGTATTGTCGATGCCGGTATTCACCGATTTGCGGTGCGAGATGAAAAGGATTTAATTGAAAAATCAACCACCCCCCCCCCTCCTCTCCCATTCATTGAAAACTTCACCTATTATACGATGATAATATTATAATGCACAGCAGGTTCCAAGTGTATAATATAGTTCGGTGATTAATTTTTTTAAAAAAATCTTGTTTGATTTTATTTATACTTATTTTCAGCTTAAAATGAAGTAAAAGAAATATTAATAAAATAATTAATATATTTTTCGAGAAAATGTGTGTACGCGTTAAAATAGTCCTAATCCTATACAACTATAAGTATACAACAGATTGTCTAGATTACCATTTTTTGTTATAATATCGCTCTCAGAAAATAAAAATAAATATATATATTTTATTATTTTATTAACATTCTAATTTTTAATTGTTGATTTGCATGTTATAGTTATAAAATTATATACATAATTATTATGCATATAAAAAAATATATGTAATTAATAACTTTTTTTCTTTAAGATTTATAATGGTTATTATTTATGTAAGGTACATATTTTATACGATATATATATATCAACTACTAGTTTATAATAATAAGCATTTACGTTTAGGTTTAATATAAACAACAATTGCCCATATAGTGTGGATGGAAATTTGGTTGAATTATCTTTTTTTGAGGGGTAAGGATTGAGAGGCTACTAACATCATCCAAAATAAAATGGACCGTGCTATAATTACTATTCACTTGATACATGTGTACATAATTCCATTCCATTTTAAGAAGTGGAAGAGAGGACAATTGAATAGTTTGAGGGAATCTTCCAAAATTCAGTCCCCTTCTTCCGATTTTCAACTATGCTGTACAGTCTAGAAGAAAAGCTATAGCTCAGTGATAGTATTTTAATAGAGTCTTTAATGGGATCACTTTATAAGCGAATATAACAATATCAAATTTGTTTATTAATTTATGATTCTCAAGTTTATCAGTTTATCATAAACGTATAGGTACAAAGAAGTTTATTTTAAAAAATTTGTCGGTATCATACTCGACATCAAATATAAGAATTCGAAAACTCGATTTACAATTTATATCTCGAAAGTGTGGTTGTTTATATATAGCATTAATTACTTATTTATTTATTATTTCAACAAATCATATGATCCAATTACAATAATTTAATTTAATTATAGTTCAACGGTAACATATAAATAAATCAATAATTAAACAATAATAATACATTAACATAATATTTGAATACAAAATATTCTGTATACATAATTATGAAATGATTCAAAAGAATTAAAGTTAAACAAATCAATTGTTTTATCATTAGCTATCAACATTATCCTATTAGTAGGAGAAGCTGATGCATAATTAGTTTTATATACCATAATATTAATATATTATATTATATAATATATTATATAATATTAATATATTTGTATAAAAACATAAAATATAGTGGTTGACCTAGTTCTATATTGAGGAACATTAAAATTGAGAGTACCTAAAATTTCATGGCAATTGATAAAACCATTGATAAGCTTAAATAAAAATTTCATATCATATATTTTCCTCCATTCGTACAAAATAGCATTGTCAAAAAAAAAAATTGGTTGAGTAAGGAGAATTTTGCACATAAGTTAAGATACATTTGAAGGCCATGAATTGAAGGAAACGGTTTTAAATATTATTTAAGTATTGAATTTGGTATTTTAAGTATGGCGATTAAACCACAGTGTTGCATTCTAATTTTGATCGCACTAAAGAAGTATATAATGTTTTAATAACAACAGGATTAGTGAAATCCTTACAATTTCTTTTAATAAAGCTTAAGATCATGGACGATTTCTTAACTGTATGTAATAAATGTTTATCATATGTAGAGTTGAATCAAATATTACACCTAAATCGCTAATTTCATGAACTCGTATTAAAGGAGACTGATTAATGTGATAAGACTATAATTGGATTCCGAATTCTAGAGAATAATATAACTTTACATTTATCTATATTTAATAGTAGTATGTATATTAATTTTACATTAATCTGATAAAACGTTCAAATCCATTTGTAATAAAAATGCATCATTTTAGGAATTTATTTGCCAAAATAATTTCAATTCATCAGCAAAGAGAAGTTTACTTGAATGTAGAAAATTTAAATCATTAATAAATAATAAGAAAATAAAGGAGCCAAATGAGAACCTCGAGGAACACTAGAAGTTACAGTGAAAGGATTAGATTTGAAATTTTTATACTTTAAAATTTGTTCCCTTTTGATATCTATATATGATAAAATCCAAGAAAGAAATAGATCCTGAATATCAATGTTATATAATTTAAATATAAGTATAGAATGGTTGATCGTATCAAATGCTTTAGAAAAGTCTGTATAAAAAACATCGATTTAAGATCTAGATGCAAAAGCGTCTAATATGAATTATTGAAAGATTAAATGATTAGTAGTTGTTGATTTACCACTTATGAAACCATGTATGTTAGTCATTACATACTAATGAGAGAATAATGGAGTAATTTTTTTTTTTTTTTTTTGATGTTATTAATTCGAAGATTTTTAGAATTATTGAAAGTAGATAGATTGGACTATAATTTGTTGTATTAGTTACATCACCACCCTAAAAGATTGGCATAATAAAACTTGTTTTTCATACTATTAGAACAGTACCTGTAGATAGAGATAGGTTAAATAAATATGACAGTGGAATAGTTAAAACGAATTGATAGTTTCAAAAAAAAAAAAATCTTGGAATCATATCAAGTGATAATTAAGACTATAGCTGACTTATGTGACTTACCTACACATAATGTGATTATACCGATGAGACGTTGTAATATGATAAATACTATTTTTAGTACGTACGTGAGTAAAAAATACAACCAATTATGGCTCAAATACTCAATATGTAAACATGAAACAACCTCGCAGGTAACCGGTTACTCTGTAATAATACATTTTTAAGTAATTTGTAGTTTTAGATTTTAAACTGAACTGTATTATAGTGTGTAAATTTTTTTTTATGTCTGCCGTCACTAATATCAGTCGGAAATACAAATAAAAAACATCGAAAATACATAATAATAATAATAATATAAGTGAATATATATATATATATATATATATATATTAAAGTGTTTTAAGTTCAAAATTTTACAAAATTTGTCAAAATCAAAAAAATATGAACATTTGATTGTAGAAAAAATGTATTTTTTTTTAATTTTAATAGCCAAGACTTGAAAATTAAATTCAAAGTTCTTCAAAAATTTGTTGAATTTTCTTAAAAATACAAATGCGCACTTTATTTTAATCAAATTTTGAGTTAAATATTTGTCAAAATTGGATATTTAAACAAAAAATAACGATTTTTGTTATTTTGTAGTAAATAAAAAAAATATTAGAAGAGACTTTTTGGCGTTTTTGCCACTACATTTTAATCAATATTTACATTACACAATTTCATTTTCAAAATATTTAGATTAGATTTAGCTACTTATATACCACGAACCTATTTCCACCATTCTAGTCGTTATGTCGGTCTATAATTGACTTATAATGATAAATAACAGATATGGTAATAATATTTTACGAAATGATTTTATAATGATTACTATAATAAAATAGATACGATTTGTTTTTGGTAGGAATAAGTAAGTTCAACCAGTTCAACATAATAAGATAGGTAGTGTATTTATTACTTATAGAAAATAAATTACCAATAGCAATATAAATATATTATAAAATATCCTTAGAAATATATACAAGCAGGCAGACCGACCGCTACAGAAGGTCTCTGCTAAAATCGTGTTTCGTAAATGCTGCAATGGTTTATCATTGAATTCAGATTTAACACGGTGACTCGACACCCAATATACAGCAAAAGGATTTTCTCCGTTTTCGAACTTTTCGTTATCAATACGAAACAATTTAATAGTATATCTAGTGAAACACTGTTGTGAGCTGCTGGCATTTCAGAGCGATGAAATAATATTATAATTCATAATAGTATTATATTCTATGATAATATTTCGTACTCCGTCAATCAGTTTTTAGTTGCCTGTTAGTTGTTGTTTTTATAACACTGATATAACACTATTATTATCCAAAATGTAAAGGCTAATAAATTGTTTATTCGGTATGATAGTCATCAATAAAAAAATATTCATCACAAAATTACTGATAAAAAAAACATGATATTTATTAAAGTTATGGTCATATCGATTAGTTGATACAATATTTTCATGTGCTGTACATTATTATATAATATGGAAATAAAATGAAAAAAAGTAGGTTAAGTAGGTAAACGTAGCTATAAGCGTTCTATTTAATATTTTATTTCTACAAGAAAAATCTACTTTAGTACAAATAATAAATATTAAGTAATAAAATGTTAATAAGTAACCATGATGATAACAAAAATCTTACGAAAATTGGCCTCGAAAAAAAAGTTGTATCCAGTTAAAAAACATATATGAATATTAAAATAAATAGTCATTGGATTTTGTAAAATGTAAATATTGTAGACGCCCTAGAATTATTTATTTAATTAAAATAATGTTTAATTTACTCAAGGTTTAAGTTTTATTGGTTTAATCATGGACATTTCTAATCGGCTGTTATTCCGCTGATTATTTTTACTTATACATTCATTGTGATCTGTAAACACGAAAAGAGTATTTGAAAACTAAGCTAATTCAATATAAATAAATTAAACACATAATTTAAAGGTGTTCGAAAATTAATTACGTGTTTTCAAAACCTACTATAAAATTTTTTTAAGCTGAAAAATTTGGAAGTAGAAATTTGGTTTTATTACACATTTTTTACAGTTTTAATTTATATTATCTGAAGAAAATATATAGATTTTGTATGGTGAAAAAATAACGGGATAAAGTTAAATCGATTAAACATACACTTTATTGATTTCGTTATATTTTTTTTTTCAGTTTCATGCCGTGTATTAATTATTTATGTTGTGCATATAAGACTTGTTTTGTCGGTATTAAATTAAATTTTTGATGTTATTAAGGGTTCGTTAAAACAAATTAAAAACACAGTAGATACCATATGTGGGTTTATACGAAAAGTACTTGCCATTATATATTTAACCAAATTAAATTTGTAGTGACAATTACATACACATAAAAAATGTATCCATTCGTTATATCTAATTATAGACGTAATCGTGTTAAAATGTAATTTATCGTTAAGCCGCATCGTTACTAGCTTATTCGTATTAAAAAAAAAAAAGAGTTCAACAAATATTTTATTATTTATAATAACATAATATAATATTATTTTATTAGGAAACAAAAAACAGTTTGTCGTGTAAACGATTTTTATTGTCGAATAAGAAATACTTAATTGACAAAAATATTATAAAATTAAATTTATTTATACAGAAATTACTTTTAAAAATGTTTTCCCGTTTCATGCAACTTTTGTAAAATAAATTACTAAAAATCGAGAGCAGAACTAATTAAAAAAAAAAAATTTTGAATTTTTAATCAAATTTGTGTACGAAGTAGAGAGTTATATATTAAAAGGTATATAGTATTAAGTTTTAATTAAATAATCTGCAATAAAACTAATAATGATTTTAAATGCTTTAAGATATTCTACTTATTATGCATTTTAATATTTATACGATCTTAATAATTTGTCATTATTAAAGCTAAAGTGATTTTAACGTATTTTTATCTAGACCCTCCCTCCATCCACTTACAAACACACTCAAATCCAATAAAAGCCTATCGAAATAAACACAATAATGTATGTTTTTAAAAAACGTTATAGTTTTGTTTCGAATACCTTACGTTGTTACAAATTGTGTTATAGCACTCTGTCAACCGTACAGTATAATATTTGAAATTTAAGAGCAGTGGAAAATATTTTACGCCACAAACATACCGACGGTTTGAGGTGTAACACAAATATTACACAAAGTGAAAAGTTGTGTAAACGAACGGCGTGCAATAATACGCGGTATTGGCCATTACTTTCTGGAGATCTTGGTCGAGCTAAAAAGCTAGTTTTTCCGACTCCCCCAAGTTGGGTATTTCATTAGAGACGCAAAGTATGATCTGTTTTATTTCTAAACGCACTACGGCTGAACGTCGTGAGATTTCAAGCGTGCGACGTTCGTTTCGATGAAAAAATTTCAGCGGCGTTCCGAAATTACATAAAGTTTTTCACGGAAACGGATAGATGAAAACGAATAGCAAAATGACTGCAATCGGGCATATCATCACAGACTATACTCAATATTATTATGTTAGTAAACTCGCTCGGGAATTTGCAGAGCGCGACAGATCACTTTATTAATGTTTGTGTTTCGTATTAAATGTACCAATATAATACCACGACGATTCATTGGATTTTCATTTAATAATAATTTTATACGAATTCTGTTTTTAAGAACTTTGAAATAATCCTTGGAGTAAAAGACCATATTTTCCAATTTTTACTATATTAACTGCTCGAGAATATACAAAATTATTCTTTTTTTTTCAGATTTAAACTAGCGCTTTTTATTATACGTTGTTAAGAATAAGACTTTTTAGAAAATATTAATGAAATCAAACCGATATTCAAACGAGCATTTTCTGAGTTAATAAACCTTAAGTACTAGAATAATATAAGGTCTATTCGATAAAGAATAAATGTGATGGCTAAGATGATTTGAAAATTATTATTATTAATTAATAATATTAATTTGTAAAACAATTTCTGAATATAATATATACTAGATCAAAATGTATTAATTACTTATATTTTATAGTCGATGTAAACCCATAATTAAGGAATAATATTCTTAGTATATATTATTTAGTTCAATAATATTTAGAAACACTTAGTTTGCATTTTGATTTAATTAGACGCACCAATATTATTAAAAAAAAATTAAATCGTATATAAAGTAAAAAGGGTTATTTTTGTTCGAAAAAAAGAAGTTTGTATTTAAAAAATGATAAAAAAACAATATTTTAGTATATATGTCCTCAATACTCAATTTTAAGAGAACTTAAATATCCTAATTTGAATAAACGAATTATCAAAGGATAAAAATGGGTAAATTACTCTTTACTATATAGAGAGTACATCGTAAAGTTGAAAGATTTGAAATTTTAATAACGATTATTTTATAGTAGGGAGGAAGGGTAGGTAACCTGCTACGATAGAATATCGTTGATTAACGATAGTTTTAAGAATTGAAAGTGCTTTTTTCTAGATGTTAAAAATACTATTATACTACGGAGGTACATAATATTATTATGTTTGCGTATCCGCACAAAAAGAAATCAAACGCTAAATACTTTTCGTAATTTTGAATGCAATTTTTCGGTCGGTCGGTTTTTATGTTGCACTGATTTATATATCACCGGAATCGAGTTTTATCGTTTTGAACTAAAACAAATAATAATACCATTTCCGCATTGGGTCGACATAGATCGTAAAACCTGAGATGACATTAAGCCTACTGCAATGACAATAGCGAATCGTTCGCTGCTGTTCCACCTCAGAGTTTCTTGTTTGTGTTGGGCTTCTCGCTAATACTAAAAAATAAAAACCGATTATTTCCGAATAATCGATTTTCCCGCCGACGGGATTTCTGATTATTTTTGAAACATTTCTATTCTCTTTTTTACTCGCGTGATTTGTGAAAATATATAATATTTGCTGCGTTAACTTAACTATTGTTGTAGATAAGTGTTGAAACGGATTTATAATATTTAAACGAACTTTGATTACGTATATTTTAATACAATATAAGAGGAGCGTCCATAGAAGACATGGGAATTTTTTGATATAAACACTCATTTTCAAATTTACAATTTTTTTTTTTTTTTAAATAACTCGAGTCGTTGTAAAACAACATTTTTGAGTATAAAAATTATTTTCGAAGTTTTTACTTTTTTTTATAGACAGCATACATTTTTAGTTTCATACCCGAAGTGGAGGATTTTTTTCGAGAATTTCGATACCCATATAAAATCGCATTTTGAACAATTAGGTAGTTATGTTAGCTAGAAATAATTTTGAAAAGTGTAAAGACTATGAGCGGAATGGAGTGGCCACGGTACACGGGTAATACGCCACGAAATATGTTGGTACACAACTAAGTTCATCAAAACTTTAAATAATTATTAACTTTTCGTTTAAAATTCGATTTTTACACATCGAAAGTCTCAGAAAAATATTTCGCTTTGGAATATCAAATTAAAAATCTATGGTGCATCGCAAAAAGTTAAAAATCGCTTATGATAAGAAATACGATTTTTTTCTAAAAAACGTTAAGACTTTTATTAATAGAAAATTAGTGCTTTTTCTAATAGAATCACCCCGTATAGCGTCCGACCATATATTTTATAATATTACACGTGTTTATACTATAATGTTATTTAATTTATATACGAATAATCTGATAAACGAAAGCAGATATAATATATTATGGCATACTGTAAAGGGTCAGAACAAAATATTGTCTGCAGGTGTTGATAGACTGCTTCGCGGCAAAGCGTATAGTATAAAATTGACGTTTTCCGGAGGGGCGGGACTCCGTACATAGTACATACGATATTTTGTCGTAGTTTTATCGAGCGTTAACACGGAATGAGAATTATGACTTGGGGATATTATGTTTGATTACCATAACGATAAAAACAAAAAAAAATGCCAATAATATTTATAATGATAACACGCGACTGTGGTAAACGTTTGCGATATGGTTTGTACTCGTTCGTTTTTTTTTTTTTAATTAATGTTTATCAAAACAAATGTATTACTTAATATATTTGAAAATTATATCAACATAACCTGATTTTTTTCAGATTCGGAAAAAATCGTTCAAGTTAGATACGAAAAACAATAATTCTATGTCCTTATGCTATATCACTAAGTTTTGAGCACTACAACCTAGGTCTAAGTATCTAGGTGTATGACGCTACCTTTGTAATTAGTAAATAATAGATTACCACCTTCCATTTTTTGCACAATACCTTATTAAAAAATTACGAATTTAAGAAAAGTTAATTCTTAAAATTTGACCAGTCTATTCAGTAAAATGTTTAGTTTGTTCTTGTATTATTTGTGAAAAAAAAACTAATTTTAAATTATATTACAGATCTAATATTATCAAATTATACAATTATAATTTCTATGATGATCATATAAGTATTTTTTGAAAAAAAATGATTAAGACTCGTATAAAATAATAATTTCAAAGAAAATTATGTCCATCAAATGTGTCTTATTTTTATTTTTCAAAAAATAGAAAGAATTTTTTAAATTGTGAATTTTAAATTGTGTAATTAAAAAATATTGGATTTTTTTACAGATAAGATTCAAACTATTATAATACCTACATATAATCAGCTGTTTTGAAACTAAACTAGTTGTACAATTATTCGTTACAAAGTAAATTCGCGGGGATTCGTATTAAAATATAAATCCAAAGTAATTATTATGCTTGTTGAGTATATGTTTCTATCGGAAAAAAATCTTTTCGTTTTTTCAATACGGAATTAAAATATAAACATTAAGAAATCTTATATTTTGATATTAGTTATTGGCTGGGTAGCTAACTGTCGTTAAACTCTAATACAACTCGCTGTTATTAGAGAGCGATCTTATGAGAAAAAACCTTGCTTAATATAATATAGTTTTGCACGCGGTAACCATGCGGTTCTCGTTGGTAATTACTTTTTGTACACTTTTATGGATTTACAAGACTCACACGAATTTCGCTTCGGACTCGGAGCGTCGTCGTACCGTATACGATTTAGGTACGGACTGTATCTTGCACCAGCGGCGGCGGCAATCTATACAGCCCTCTGCCCGTGCGAATATAATTGGCGGCGATTCCTGTTCCGTGCAAAGCCAACGACTTAATTAAAACCGTATTTCAAGACTGCGGTAAAATTATAACGCTATATGCTCTCTTTCCCTCACTTTTTCTATCCTTCTTACACACACTCGTGTGTATAACGGCTAAGAGTGTGTAGTGGTCATTCGCGCTATACCTACAACACTGTGGCGTAACATTAATATAAAATTTAATAATATATATGTACGATCCACGAAGCACAATCGCTCACCTGCTTTTCTATTTAGTTGTGCATTTTTTTAGATTTTGATTTTTGGAATTTTGAAAGAGGCATACTCAGTGATCATTTTTTTTTCAAACACTTTGTACAATAAATACATATATAGGTATGCGTAAATAGAAATTCGAACTAGTAGTGCCTATTAGTTATTATAAACTTTGTGCACTGTGGATAATAATTATAGTCCGTAATTATGATAAGTTTAGAACATAATTATTGTAATTCATATTTTAATATTTTTATTAACATTTTATAATTCTTGAAAAATGTTCCGAGTATAATAAGCACTAGATTGATAATTATATAAAATGGGCGCTTCTAGTTTGAAAAAATAAAGTGTGCATCTGGAAGGAAGAAGCATATAATAGTTCTAAATATCTGAAAATATGGTTATAAGATATTAAGATCCCAAACGTACGTGACAGTTCCAAAAATTTGAATTTGAATAAATTCGCTTATAAAAGATAAACAAAAGGGGGGAGGGGTCACTTTTTTCATTAATTATACATTTTAGTAAAATCAATTATATTATTATTATTAATTATAATTAAATATTATATTAATAATTCTGTATATTGTATATAATATTTAACATTTGATACACAATATATTTAATATATTATATAAATATTTTATTTAAAAATGTATATTATAATATGATATGGAAATAAAATGAAAAAAGTGGGTTAAGTAGGTAAACGTAGCTATAAGCATTCTACTTAATATTTTATTTCTACAAGAAAAATCTACTTTAGTACAAATAATTAATATTAAGTAATAAAATGTTAATAAGTAACCATGATGATAATAAAAATCTTACGAAAATCGGCCTCGAAAAAAAGTTGTATCCAGTTCAAAAACATATATGAATATTAAAATAAATAGTCATTGGATTTTGTAAAATGTAAATATTGTAGACGCCCTAGAATTATTTATTTAATTAAAATAATGTTTAATTTACTCAAGGTTTAAGTTTTATTGGTTTAATCATGAACATTTCTAATCGGCTGTTATTCCGCTGATTATTTTTACTTATACATTCATTGTGATCTGTAAATACGAAAAGAGTATTTGAAAACTAAGCTAATTCAATATAAATAAATTAAACACATAATTTGAAAGGTGTTCGAAAATTAATTATGTGTTTTCTAAACCTACTATACAATTTTTTGAAATTGCAAAATTTGAAAGTAGAAACTTGGTTTTGTTAGATTTTAATATCTTTATTAATATTTTATAATTCTTGAAAAGTGTTCCGAGTATAATAATTGTTAGACCGATAATTATATAAAATGGGCGGTTCTAGTTTGAAAAAAATGAAGTGTATATCTGCACAGTACACAATATACAAGGACGAAGATTACAATAATTCTAAAAATAATCTAAAAATACAGTTAAAAGGTATTACGATTTAAGAGTTTATAACAGTTCTAAAAATCAGAATTTGAATATATTCGCTTTTAAAAGATAAATAAAAGAGAAGGGGTCACTTTTTTCATTAATTATACATTTTAGTAAAATCAATTTTATTATTATTAATTACAACTAAATATTATATTAATTATTTATATATTAATTAATCTCTACAATGTATATATTATCTTACAATTTATATACAAATTTTTAATATATTATATAAATATTTTATTTAAAAATAATAATTATTTATTATTTTTCTAATCAATCCAACGCCATAAATTTTTTTCTTCCCTAGAAATCGATTATCTAGCTCTTTAATGAACCTCTGAGGGTTGAAGTAGGTCTTCTTCGCCTTCAATACATATTTTCATACAATATCCCAATGCATCTTGTCCCAAATTTGGTAAATTTTAGATATTCGTTCATTAAACAATGATAAAAAAAAATTATATTTTGTTGAACACGATTAGATAAATTCTATAACTTGTATTGACGATCAATGTAAAAAAAATGTGTGAAGTGTATGTATGAATCAGTGTCGTATCTTTTTTTTTTGGGGGGGGGGAGGGAGTTATATAACTCCTTCGGGAGGTTATTAAAACAATATTTCAATAACGTATGAACACTTTGGACAAAAATAAATTATATTAAATTCAATATTGAAAAAAAAAATTTTCTATACATTTTATTAATTATAAGTTAAACTGTTAAGCCTGTGATTTGATAACATACATGGTAACATTGATAATCACTGATAATCATTTTTAAACAAATGTTATACTTACTGTTGGTTATAATGTTCCTATATTTTTCTTTCGAATTGACTTAATTGCCTTTGCATGTTATGTGTAGTATACAAAAATATAACTGTCATACTTGACGAAGTACTCAACATTCTTTCATTGTTCTCAAGAAAATTAGACTTTGTTTTGTTGTTAAGAAACCAAATTTTGAACACAATGCAACACGTATGTATAATAATTGAATATAAGTGTATATATATCGAATAAGTCTATTAAAATCTGTATATTTCCTTCTCTGAAAAAATCCTTGATACGCAACTGATGTATGTACGGATATGTGCTCAATTCACAATGAATATAATAGAATTAAAATTACAAGTGTGATATAACAGTGAGTATAATACTTGGTAAGGTTTAAGTGATAGAAAAATTTGGGATTTAAGTGTATAAAAGTCATATAGTGGCATTTAGCAATATTGAAATCCAACCCAAGCTTGTTGGCCCATGCAACAATTGTATTTGGTTTATCTTGTAGGACAAGACAGTCGTCAAGACAAACGCTAAGAGCCGTTCATGGTTTAATATACGGCTAATACTATTTAAAAATATAGAAAACAGGAGAGGAGAAAGGTGCCACCTTGAGGGACACCAGACGAAATTGGAAGTGTATCAGAAGAGACTCCATGGATTTTTACAAATTGTTTCCTATCATCAATAAAAGGAATGAAACCACGATAATAGTGGTTTGCCGAAACCAATTGCTTGCAAGACACATAGCAATATATGGTGATCGACACGGTCAAAGGCTTTGCAGAAGTCAGTGAAGATGGCATCAGCTTGCGAATGTGCTTTAATAATAATAAAAGTTAATAAAATCGTAACGATAGTATTGTACGTTTAGTAAATACGCATTTCGTCGACAGTTGTATTTGTCATTGGGAAGGGGAGGAGAATGCAATTTCAGGAAGGGGCATCTGCCCCCACAACTCCCCATTATTCCTGGATTCGACGCTGCTTTTGAATCGTACTCAGTGATTACGGTTAGTGTATTGGCTCGATCCTCATATCGTATCTCACAACTCGTATGCTTATTTAAGTTCGTATTTTAATCATTTTTACCGTCATAATCATCGTCATCATCATCATACTGTGGGTGTACGCGTCCGTTTCGAGAAATAAAAGGCACGGCGATAGCCATCACGGGGATAAGCCACGGGGATAGGTATTATATTATTATATCATACTGTACGGCGGCGGCACGAATGTATATCGTATTATATTATAATATTATATATTATGTACATCGCATACGCGCGGTTTAATTAACACCTTCGGGTTTGACCCTTTTCGAAAAACGAAACCCTCGGCGGCGTGCATACGACGCGTCGGCCGGCGAGTTTTTCGCATCGTACCGCGCCGCTGCAGAATATAATAATATTATGCAGTATTAATAATAATTATTATTATAATATGCTCCCCGAGGGCAAAAATTATTATTTTCAGTCTATTTCAGAAAACGTACGGTTGCTGCTGTGCGAATTCGAGAGATCACGAGCTTATGCAGGTAGCAGCGGTATTCGCCGTATTATATTATGCGCCGGTGTCCGGTATGCTATACATACAAATTATTGTATAGAATGTAACGGAAAGACCTGACAAATGAAATAACTTTTGTTCTAATCAATATGTTTTTAAAAAATATTATTTATAGACTCTCGCGCTACACATACCTATAGTAATATTACAGTTTTTATTTTTATTTTTTATATTAAAAATATAAATTTTAAATCTGATTTAATTTTTTTTTTAAAAAATTCAAAACAGATAATTTGTAAATCAAACATTTTTTAATTTTAAATATTTAAATTTCAACAAGTAGGCACCTATTTAAAAAACCCTCGAATAAAACATTAAAATAAGTTAATACTTTTTGAATTTTAGATGTTTCTTACTTTAACTAAATCAACATATACTAAACCAAAATATTAAGATTAAAAATAATGAAAAATTATAAAAAATAAACTAAATTACTTAAATAAATGTTTTTACCATCAAAATTGTTCTATAAACCAAATTTAAAAATCCACTATTTTGTATTTAGCCAAAAATATTTTTATTAAAGTAAAACAATTTTATTTTAGTATTAAAAAATAAAAATGATTATTTGATATTATGCGTGTAACGCAAATGTCTATAAAATATATTTTTAAGAACAGATTTTAAAAATATTAATTATAACAAAAATTAATTAATTTATCAGATCTTTCTAATTATACTCTATATGCAGGGTATTTTTAGGTATACTCACATAAATTTTGCTCTTTAATAGTACCTACATTTATTTAAATTCTAATTTTTATAGCTTTTAAGTATATCTAATAAAAATGTATTTTTTAGACATTTCAGAAAATCATCACCCTTAAAGCCTTTGAAATAAATTAAATTGTATTTATATTTACTCATAATACACAATTATTAAATTTATAATACAACACCTGGCACTAGTTTTAAATTAACGTGCTGCCTTCTATTATGTTATATAATTTATTAAAAATATGTTACCCACGTCATTGACCGAATATTTTTGGAATTATGATCGAACCTTTGTTTGTTGAACTAGATACAATACTCACAGTTAACTATAGTGTAACTATCAAATATACGCATAATATGATATTAAAATGACATTGTAAAAATTAAACGAATATTATTATTAAAAATACAATATGATGGATACACAAAGACTCAGGGAGTACCTCACTTCCGTTTTTTCCTTTCTTTATACATTCAATCAAATTTTGATTTGTGAAACTTTTAAGTATACTTAAGGGCCATAGTTTCAAATACTTTGTTTTTTTTTTACCCTATTTAAGGAGTATCCTGTAATGATACGAACTTTATTTTTAAATGAGTAAATGGTTATGTAGATGATTTTTTTTTTAAATATGTTAATATGTTATCAAATAGTTATATTCAAACAGTCTACACTAATAGGGTAATTATATTATAGTCTTTCATAATTAAACAACAAATATAGAATATATACAGAGTGGTTTAAAATGTATGTTACGGCTAATTTATTGATTAAAAATAGAGAAAAATGTATGATACAAAAGTTTTCTGATTTAGAAACATAGAAAATGATTTTGTACAGGGTTAGAGTGAGCATATTACTTTTGGGGTCGTTCAACAAAACACATGAAAAAATCTTAATTTTATCACCTTTATTGTTAGCACCAATCCTTATTTTTAAAAACATATCGTGATACAAAATTTGTTTTATGCATTCGTCACACTTATGAGTGTGTAGGGTGGGTTAAAGCCTAAAGTTATAAAGATATTTTGTGGAATTCAAACGAATTTATTTAAGCAACCTGTTTTTGAAACTCGTGATAAATAATCGAATTTTCGTAAATACTGCTCAATAAAATATGAAAGATCTTCGTAAGTAAATCGAATGCTGAGTAATCGGCCACCATAAAATATGATTGTTATAAAACTATCAAAGTACTTAATCAATTTTTACGGTTTGTCCTTGTCATCGATATCTATCACCGACGTGGAACACTCCGCAGATAACACTTTTCAAGTACATATGAAATAATCTGTATCGAATACGATGTGATAATAATAATACATAATATTGTAGCAGAGGTCAAGTTCACGCGAGTCGATTGTTTTGATATTCCGACGCACTCATAATATAATAATATTATGTATATTAGATACTTCATAGTCGTAACCATATTAATGGTTAATATACTGTATAAGGCTTCCAGTGTACGTAATAAAATAGGTAAGTAATAATAACGATATTTTCGATGACGTGGGAGATATCAATATTATTGGAGCGCTGTAACTACTAATAGAATATTTAAAAGATAATATATATCTATACATAATTATAATAATACAAAAATCCAAACAACATAAAAACGACGATAACACACTGATTGTTCGCAAATGTTTTATTATTATTACTATTTCAATGATGTTATTATTATTGTTACACTGTTGTATACATCATACACATTTTTACAGAGACACTAACGAAAACATATGACGCACGTCATATTTGTGATGATGTTATCTCTGCGCTGTAAGCTTAACTCACATTTCTGATACGGATTATTTTTTGTTGTATTATAATATTATTTAGTTGGTTTCGGTCGACGATTACATTTTAATGAATCGTGTACGTGAGTTCAAAAATATTCAGACTTAATGACCACAAATATAATGATACGTTGATTTATTGTAGATTAAAATTTTTTATTGTGAATCCGTCAGTACCGTTGTAGCTACAGTGCTTTATATGATTTAAAATGTTAACGCATTAATACATTTTAAATATTTTATTAAACAGTAAACGTTTCGTCGGTTTTAGAGTTAAATATATTTATCGTATTAAAACAATAATATTATGACCCTGTAAAAAGGTTTTTTAAATTTTTTTATGTACATCTTATTATTATTGTACTAATCAATTATTATTCTACAGATAATTTTTTTTTTGAAGAATTTGATTTGTTTATAATTTTTAATTTTATCAACTGTACAAAATCATTATTCCCTGTTGGCGTATCTACGTTGTCCAAATTTCCCACATCTACATTTATATGTTTCCATATTTACGATCTCAGACTCAATCAGAGGGATGCTTGGAAGTGCTTCAGCACCTTCAAGCTCTTATCAAGTACCTCTTTGTTTCTGTTATAAAACATATACCTAAAATAATGTGGGAAAGAACCGGTATTTTTGTTTAATGTAGGATTTTTTTTTACGTTTTTATTAAAAAAAAAAAACAATTCAAAAAGTTGATTTTCCTAACTATAAAAAAATTATTTCAAATTGCAGTTACAATCCCTATAATTTCTATAACACGTGAATGCAGTTTTTCAAGCAAATTAAAAATTAGTTGTGAACAAAATTGTTAAAGCAATATGGCCTGTCCATTTTAAATACTGAGAGACATGTTGTAAATAACATAAAAACACAATCACTGTGGGTTACTGAAATAGATATACAACATTTTAGCATCCCTAAATTTTAGATCTAGTTGCATCAATTGTTACCATCCATTAAGTAATTATGTAACCAGTAAGTTTTCGATAACCGCAGTTTAAAAATATAATTAACTTAAAAAAAATGTCTTATTTCATTACAGCAATATAATGTGTATGTGAACTTTAAACATTATATTAATATATCCACAGAATATATGCATTAAAAAATAATTACCTCTACTTAAACTTATTATTAAGCATTATAAATTATAAGAAAAAAAATAATATACTAAATAATAAAATTGGAAATTTAGTAGTGTAAAGCTGATATTAATACTTAATTTAAACTAACGATAAAAAAAATTACACGATACGGACAATGACATAACATCAACTGATTAAAGAACTAGGAAATATTAATTATTTACCTAGCAAAATTAACATTACTAACAAGAATTCGGAATTATCTACTTAGTAATAAAGATAAACAACGTGACCTAGAAATGCATTGTTGACAATGACATTAGTTTTTTCATAAAAAATTAAAGTATAAATTAAAATATTAAAATACCTACATATTATATTAATATGGTTAAATATAATGCAAAAATTCATAAATTATTATAAACTCGCGGTGGTTTTAATGACGTCTTGTACGAATATTTAATGAATTAATTACTATCATCAAAGTTGCAATTCCACTAATAAATCAATACAATTCGAGTCTAATACCCGTATTTTAATACTTGTTACTGATCGGTAGTTAATTGTAAATTATTGATACATTTGTGTACTGAAATTGCCTATGCATAACGCCGTCTCATGGAATTTGTTAAAATGTTATTAACTAGTAATAAAAGTTTTAATTGTATTGTTGTAATATTTTAGTATTACACATCGTAACAATATACAATGGTTTCCCGATAAACTGGATTGGTCAAGTGAGAAATTAGTTTAACCCAAACGAATTAATTAATCGTTAATTACGATTTTGGATTTGCTCGGAGAATGATTTTTTGTAGCATATTATTATAGTATACGTATTATATAATTGCACCTCGTCAACAACTCTGTACGACTTTCGGGTAATATATTTGACAGGATTTTCAACGTGAATCATTATGAGTTACTTGGTTACCTATTAAACCTAACTGAGATAAATTTTAAAATTAACACTTAAAGTCAAAATATTCACTATATCTACATGACTACACCTAACTATGTACTAGTGATTTTGTAATTTTGGGTCTTTTCTCGACTGCGGTTAGGGCTCAAATATGGCGCGATTATTATTAAATAACGTAGCACGAGAGGAAGTCATAAAATGTGCAGTATGTGTGTGTGAATGTGAGAGAAAGAGAGAGAGAGAGAGAGAGAGAGAGTAAGAGTAAACTGCCATTTTTTTGTACCTAGTTATTTTCTAAACTTTTTTTTGTTCATATTAAATACTTCATGGAGTCGGAAAGCAAACAAACGTTGAAATAGCTCAGGCCAAAATAAAAAACCACGTATAATTCGAATTCGGTTACATCGTTCGAGAAGTTTCGGTAACCCTTTCCTTGGGTAACGTGTTGTACAAACAAGAGTTTGTTTTACGTTTATAGTCCGTCGAGGTGGTCTCTTGAGAATACGCGGGCGAAAACAAAGCAATTCCTATCTATAATTAACGCTTTTCTCGCGTTTACCTTTTCTCATTTTGCATTGCTCGCTTGTATGCTATATAGGTATCCACACCAGCGTCACACATATCGACATAATATGTATAATATGCAAACTACTTGGGGAAATAAACATTTTTAAACATTTACGGCGATATAATAAATTCGTTTAGCGGCGTCAAATACCTCACTGTTGCCACATAGATATGTGGTATAGCAGCGACCACCAAAAGATAATAATATAATTATTACATTATTGTCACAAAGCGCGCGGATCCTAAAAAATAATAATTATTGGGGTTTAAATACAGAGCACAGATGCTCATATATATATATATATATATATATATATATATATATATATAAACGAATGATGAATAATCATTATCAATAATCCGTTCTAATCCTATATACGTCACTAGATATTCCATACCATATTTTATTCTGTTATATTATATTTTCTCTTATTTATATTTCTAAAAACTGCGCCCCCAGTACAAGCTTTGCTTATCGGGGATGCTGTAATATTGCATACATAAAGAAAATTATGATGTTAAAAATTGTTGATGTTGCAATAAACTTATTATTATATTATTATGCTCTATAATAAACGTCTTGAATTATGCTATATTATAAGGGTGGCCAACATGAATATGTTTGCAAGTTACACGGATAAATCCAATATTACGAGGAGACAAAATGTTTATAAATATTCATGTATTCATTTTATAGTTAAAAAAAAAAAAAAATTAAATTCATAATAATAATAATAAGTATATTTTGATTTTTGTTAATAGGACGGGAGCCGCAATTTGGCCATCCCTGCTATATTATAATGAAGCTTAACTTTCGTTGCAAACGCATCTTGAAGGGCACAGACAATGGGAATAACCGTTTATCGAATATTTTCGCTATGAAATGATGCGACAATAATGTTATTGACGTGTCCCGGTCGATTGTTACAAATTAGGGACGGCTTGGAAAAATCAATTTTAGGCCGGAAAATTTTGCTCGTCGTACAGGCCGTATATTTCTTTGAAAATATCTTCCATATACATTATTTAAAGTTTTCATATTATATATTATATTATAAGACGTATTAACATAAGTTTTCAATAGACAGATAATAATATTGTTGCATAGTTGTTTTAAAGTGTAAACCTTTCGACATTTGAACCTAGTTGGACGTATTGGAATAACTAATTTATTGGGAAAAATAGCATATGTCTATATAACCTTTACAGTGTCCTTTTTGAATAGTGTTGAAATATCAAACAAAAGTTAAAACAATTTTAAGTGATTTATTTTGTAGGTATCTATAATAAAGAATCTTAAACTATAAAATCTGCTTGTAATATTGGTTTATTAAAAAAGCGTATCATCAAAATTTCCAAAATGAATAATGATTATTTTATACGAATAATTTATTTATTCTAGCTGACAGTCGTCTAAACCAGTATACGGGTAATGCCAATATACCAGGCCATCGGGAATTTCCCAGCATTACGGTAGGCACAAACTTCAGTCCCTGGTTACAGTTATTGATGTGACCGTAATCGGACGGGCAGACGATTATATTTACTATTTTGTCAAAATAACCATGTTTGACATTAGTGTAAAAGCGGACTGTGTATTTTATGAAAATAAATTAATCCGCTTATATTATACTTTAAATATAGGTATCGAATTTTATACCTCAAACACAGACCCGGCAAAGAAGCATTATGAGTTCATGTTTCGAATTTTTTTCGATTTAGGACGACGAGATAAAAAAAAAATCGATTTTCCGTCTTTTCTCTGAAAACGAAACTCGGACCGGGACAGAAATATAATATCAGTCCGACTGCGACCAGACGAACCGACAGTAGACCGTCGGGTCAGGTGACGCACCTAAACATTATGAGCCGTGACATTAATGATATTACGTCAGTCGCTTGAATCTGTTCGGATGAATGATTGTGTTCTTAAGCAAAACCTGAGTGACGCCGCATGTGAACGCGTACAGAAGAAACGCGCACTATATATATATATATATATACGACGGTGGCTCGCAGATCAGAAAAAAAAAAATCAGAAAAATCCACATATACAGCCAGGGGGTCTATTACGGGGTGGATTGTGGGGGGGCGTATGGCGACAGCCGCAAAACGATACAAGAGGGCGGAGAGAGCGAGAGACTATATATGCGGACGGCCGCGACGCGCGCGCTCGACAGAGGTGACTTGTTGACCGGTATACTGCGTCGGAGGCGTTGGCGTGTCGCGACGCGGGCGCTTGCGCTCCCGGAAAATCGTCGGGTGGTCGTGGCGGCGTGTCTCGCATGTGGTTCAGTATACGGACGTTGTTCGCCGCCCGACGATAGACACATACGCGCTCGACCGCCGCCGCCGCCGCCGCCGCCGATCGCAACAAGCAAGCAGGTACGTTATTGCGATAGTAATATTATCGTACACTTGTGTACCTACACAATATTTACGGGTACACATCGTAACATATTTTTACGTTAATGATTTCTGAAGTAGAAAACAGGTAATAATTTGAAACAATATAACAAAGTGACAAATTCCGTTGACTAAAATTATAACGCATCGAATTCACATTTTTACGATTAAATCTAATAACGTAATAATTCATTTAAAAAAAAAAAGTATTTTTACATTCTTAATTTTAATAAACAAAAAAAAAAAAAACTTGTGAAAATATTTGGTTCTCGTGATTTCAAAAATAGAATCTAACGCGTTGTAAACGACTATCCGTTATTGTATGCAATAAAATCGTATCATTCAGATGTTAGGTGTCCAATCACTCGAGATTAAACAAGTTCTTATATCACACAATAATTACATTTATAAATTTCATATCTTGACCGTAATATAAAATATTAAAATAATAATATGGAATTGAATTTAATATTTAAATTCAAAATTTTTTTTAGCACCGTAAATAATTGTTATACAATAATTTATATAAATATTTTACAAGAAAAATACAATTTTAGAAAAAAAAATGTGCAATTTTTGAAATAATATATTTTTGGTCATCACTTATTTACGCCCATTTATTTGTTTATTATTTTTTAAACATATAAATAAATATGTATTTTTAACTGTGGGTGCATACTTATTGAAAAAATTAAAACCTTTTGCGAAGACGCATACCTATATCATGGTAATGCAGCTAAAAACAAAAAAAAAAAACTAGTTTTCTTGTTGTACAATGCATGATTTTTTTTTATTTTTTTTTAATTTTAAATTTAAAAAACCTTAAAATTGCAAACCATAAACTCTGTAGTGATTAAAAAGTGTTTGAAAATGAAAAAAACCGGCTTATAAGTTCTTTTTTAACTAATACGAATAATATGAATTTAATTTGTGGCCAATTATAACCACTTATACATTATATATAAAATATCACATTTTTGGTCAAATTTTAAAATTTGACTCAAAAATCAAAAGTAATGACCACTTAAAAAAAGAAGGTACAAGATTTTTTCGTTCGTTATGAGTGAAAAAATTTAGTTTAAGATTCGAAAGGTGTCTTGAAAATCTACAATAGAAACCTTAAAAGTTTGATTTTAATCAAACAATAGATGCAAATAATACTTGTGAGTTACCTACCCATAATGACAATAATCTATGGTAGAATAGAAAAAAAGTGTTAAATGTTAATATGTTATTATCAATAAAAATAAATACTAAAGTGAAACAATTTATTTGCTATCGATGGTGTATTATTCATATTCCATTCAAACTTATTAATTATTTAATTAATGTTTGCTCGCGTTTGTTAACGAAATAAAAAAAAATAGTCATGTATTTATGTAATATGTCTACTTAACCGGATAAATATTGGATCAAAAGCTGTTTTCTACATTTCCTTGATTTTTATTACATTGATAAAATCATACATCAGATTATAATATCAAAAACAATGTTTTTATTCCTATTAACGCATTAAAGATATTATAATATACATATATTTATCTCTACAGTGTATTTTTTTCATTGTGCCTAAATTTAGAATTTTTAACTTTATTAAAACTTTAATTACCATATATTCGTCAAATAAAAGTCATGGTTATAAAATATTATAACTTTTTTTTATTATTCGGGACCTCGGGGTCCAATATGGGAGGAATTTTCTGACGTCATTTGGAATTTTCAATATTTATATTAAGATGTAAATACAATATTTGGTATCTTAAGTTTGCCTACTGACTCTTGAAAATCGTTAGGGAAACATTTTACAAATATTTTTGTCACAATACATCTATAAGTGTATGGGATAAATAAAGTGTACCAATTAAATTTTATAAACTCCAATTAGAATTTAAACACAAATACGCGCAGATAATATAAATATACCCAAGTGTTATATAATATTATACATAAGTGATAAATTAGTAAATCACGTTACGATTTTTATAACGTTGAACAAAAATCGACAAATGTTTGCAGATCAATAATATATTTATATATATTATATATAATATTATATAATTAAATTAATATTATATATAATTATATATATTTAAATAATATGCATTCCATTGTTTACAAGTAATTAAATTTAAAATTGAGTTAAGTATACCGTTCAAAACGTACCAATAATAATAATCGGTTTGAAATAAGCGTAAGTTTATCAATTCTATTTCAACGTACTAATAAAAGTACTGTGCATAGGTCTATAAGTTACAGAGTTTATAAAATGTGTTCGTTTCAGCCTAATAGTTTAGGTTAAAAATGGGGTTAAGATTGTTATGCTAAAAAAAATCGAAATTTGATTTTAATACGTCCTGTAAAAACCTACAAAAATGTATATTATATTCTTTTAAGTAAAAAATGATCAAAATGATAATAAAATTAAGTTTCAACATGCAAATTATTTTTTTTTTTTTTTAACAAAAATGGTATTGGAACTAGATTGTAGTACTACCATTGAGTGTAAATTAAAATAGTTTGATGCTTAATCATTATAATGTGACATACTTAAAATAATTATAGAACAAAATCACAATTTAAAAATAATTAAAACAATTTGTATACCTAGGTACCTCAAAATCGAAATACATTTGCCATTCTCACAGTTTACAAAATCGATCAATTTATATTGCTAAAAAAACTAAAATATTCTCTTATTCCTTATAGTTATACTATCGAGTATATTGTAAAATAACTCAGCGCTGAATGAATCGTTTTCACTTTTTACTCTCACTTAAAATTGCATACACTTGGATGGTCGACACGAAGAAAATATGCGAAAAAACGTAAAAAATCCCGACTCTGGTCAGAACAAGGTCACAATTTCACAACTATTATAGTAGTCATAACATGTACTGTATTATGTTTACCTGCTGCGATTAACAGTCGACTTTTTTACGTAAATCGATCACATAAAATGTGGTTTTAATAAAAAGTACAAAAAAATAATTAACTAGTAGGCATCTATATAATGTGCTCATTATTATATGATATCGTATTATAATGCAATACCTATATGAAATGCCGAAATCAAGGTATTATAATTAGCATGTTATCGTCCCGTCCATCATCGTTTCGTTGATATCATATATATTTTTTTATTGTCATGTTTTATATTATTATATTCGCAATGTTTCCGAACCGTATTATAGACATATAGCGGGCAGCTTTTCAACTCGGGGCGTGCGTGCTTAAAATTATCATTGATATGGGGACGTACCCGTTTATATCCTTTTCGTGGGTGGCGTTTAGGTTTTGGTATTTCGACGATTGACACAGAAACGCCGGGCCACGATACACACACACTCACATACGTGTGTGTACATTTGGGCATGCCGAGTCTATGTCATTTCACGGGTAGACACGCGCGTTTATAAAAGTCCCAAAGTTGTCTAATTGCACGAAAAGTTTGTGCACTACGCGGCAGACGTCGTGCGTCGGCTTGGCCGCGTTCTGCTATATGAATGGGTCTTAAATTTATGTGCAAGTCTTAATAAGGTTTTGCGCGAAACAATCGAAATTCAAAATGCACATCATATCTATTAGTGTTACTCTGCTGACACCGTTGTCTGCTGTTGCAAAAACTAATTGGAAGGCGGCGACGGAACTAATTATGATTATTATTATTAAAAGAATAGCTCGTCTCGGAAACGATCGTTTCGACGACTAATTGTGACTGTTTGACTTGGCGAAGAACTTTCTTGTAATTCGACTGTATAAAACGTATATAAAAACAAAACTGTATATTTAAGTACAGTTTAGTACCAAA
The DNA here is from genome assembly GCA_014851325.1 of Pentalonia nigronervosa. Classification (NCBI taxonomy): domain Eukaryota; kingdom Metazoa; phylum Arthropoda; class Insecta; order Hemiptera; family Aphididae; genus Pentalonia; species Pentalonia nigronervosa. The sequence goes on from JACXSJ010000750.1 coordinate 65,330, forward strand.
GTTTATAACCCCGACAAGATCGGAATAATTGTACTTGACCCGGTAAATTCGCGAAACAAAACACTCGACGGATTAATAATTATTGTTACACGACGCGTTTGTGCAAGCGTGGCAAATCCGACAAAAATATCAAAACCAAAATTTCAAGAACCGAACGAAGGTAAAATTATGATGACGACGACGACGACGACGACGAATATAATATTATGGCTTGGGGCGTTAATGTCACGTTATTAGTCGACAAATAACTAGGCACCTATATGATTAACATGATAATATGATATAGTATAATAATATAAAATTCTAGCTCGGGAACGGGTCGACGGAGCAGATTGCTGTCGACAAACGGTTATTTTAAATATGCATCCGCATCACACTGTGACGCCGGTGGTGTAAACGATACTGTGCGGTATTTAAATATTATATGAAGGTTGTCGCGTGGTTTTGCGCGACGGAGGGCTTTACCACGGTCGTGGTATAATAATAATTATTATTATTATTATTCCCCGCGAGCGCTGTAAAATGACGAATATAATGAATTATTTTCTCATCCTATTCCGATAACATGCACACGACGTGTGTGTGGGTGTGTGCGTCAGTGACATAAAATATTTGTGTAGCGATCGTACCCAGCTTTTCCTTCCGTGTATTTTTTGAAAGCTATAATTAGTAATAGTTAAATTATCAACGAATAAAATTGCAATTATAGATGGAAGGTGGTTTGCAGATTTCTGGTGGAAGAAATAATAATATTATACAGGTATTATATTATATTTGTTTCACGCGCATGACCGTAATAAATGACATTAGGTGTAATGGCATAGGTGTATTGTATATATGACTACCGGAAAAGCGTTGTCGTAAGTCATCGTATCATTTACGTGCGATTCGTACACGTGTATTTCGAACTGACCGACTTCTACGCGTATAATTTTCGAATTAAAATCGGACGTTACTCGAAATCGCATTTTATTTAATGAATATATGCATTTATAATAATACCTCGATAACTCGAACATCTATAAAATGAATGTATATGTACGAGTATAATATTACGATTTCGTGCCGTGGTAGAATATGGTTAATGGCAAATAATGGTTTTAATCAACTTGAATTACATTTTTTCGGATGGTAAATAGAATTACTTTTAAATAAATATAATTTAAAAAAACGACCACTCTAATATGCAATCTGCGTTCATTTTTCAATCTGTATACACAGGTATAAGATACTGCAGAGAGGTGCGGAACGTTTTGAGCTGTTTTACTGCCCCCGAAAAAAAAAAAAAACAAACAAAGTAAATGTCATTGTACAAACAATATGGCTCCCCAGCTCCGTTCAGAATCTAAAATTATAAATAAAACGATATCGCTTTAGTTACCCGAAAAAAAACAAAAAAGGTTAGGAATTATTAATATTATGTTCCCATAAAAAAAGAAATAAAGCCAAGGAACGAGATAAGTTTCATTTTTCGGTGGCACCGTAATTCTCCGTAGAAACAAAACAAAAAAAAAATACATACATATTATAATATACGGCGATGTGCATAATATATATTAGGATATGTACCTCCTAAATATATTACCTTTACACAGTTTTCGATCGGAAAAAAACTTTTTTTTTTTTTTGTTTTTATTTCTTTCTCGTCTGTGCAGATATTTACAGATTATTATCATCTAACAATATTATATTTTATATGACGTACTAAACGCTACAAACAACGCACAGCCGGATGTTTTTGCAGAGCACGTAGGTACGCGATCTGCGAAACGTTTTTGTGGACGTGTGCTTGTAAAATGTAAACACGGCGATGACGTAAAAACAAGCAATTCTGTACGGCAAGCATAGCCCCCGAGCGAGCCGACTTTTCGCGATATGGTTACCGTTGTATTATATACATATTGTTATCGTGTATGGTTTACGGGACTGAAATTAAACACAAACAACAATGATAATTAATAATCGAGTTCAATAGGTATACGCGTTCGGATTGGCATATTGCAGCCCAAACGGTAAACACAATAATACTGATACGTCATATTATAATAATAATACTATAATCGGCGACGTAACTATTGTACATTATTATTATTTATTTATTATTGTCGCGGAAAATATTATAAATTGATTCGATGTCAATGTGAAACAATACGGATACAGCAGCGATACCTTTATCGATATGCGCCACTCTAGCGGCTGTTGTGGCTGTGACGCAATCCAAATAATATGATTTTAAGCACATTTTTTTTTTTTTTTTTTTTTTTTTTTAATAATCACATTTGTTTACTCGTCGACCAAAATGAACGTTGGCGGACTCGCTGAAGTCAAAATATAGAATATAATACTTTAATGTTTTGTTTACATTTTTTTTTTTTAAATTTTCTTTGTTAAACGTTAAAAATCGTAATCAGATGGACTGTTCGACAGAACGACGAAAATCGCGCGTTATTATTCCATCTCACTACGTTGGACAATTTTCAAAATATTCATTGATTTTTCCGTGTAAGTATAATATAACTCAATCAATAAGTTTAGCCATACCGACGAGTATATTGTCGCAGTGTAAACCTCAAAAATCGTTAGAAGATATTCAAAATCATATCGATTGTAGCTAAAAACGTACAATGTGACATTGTGTATTTTTTTATTATAATACGTATATGGTCTTAAGACTTTCAAGTGACCGAATTTATTTTTCCATACGTTTTTCGGAGGACTGAATGCAAAACGCATCGGAACACTATTCAGGCGCTCGAAGTGTTCTTCGACGATAACTCGAATATGCAATATAATCGCAAACGAATTTCTCGATTTACCGCGATCGATTTTTACGATACAATATAACTCATGACGTCGTCGTTTCATTCGGATTAACGACGCGCCGCCGACATTTTACAAATTAACCCCTTACCCCTTACCATCATAAACAGCGGAGAGTGTACTAAAGGTGGGTCGTGTGTAAGAGACGGTTTCTTGTTTTACGACCGTATGGGCGCCACGGTTATAGGCCGATACAGGGTGCTGTTTGGCAAGCACACTCGTCTCATTATATAATGTCAGTAATAATGAATTTAGTTTCAAATTCTTATTTTTGAAAATTTTACTTGATAACATTAAAACTCATAAGTTCAGATACTTATTTTTTTTTTAAAACGGTTTATTTTTCGAATTTTTTTTCAAAATAAAATTGCATATTACTGTATGTTGTTGGGCAATTATTATTTTTTTTTTAATGTTGATAAATTTAAATCAAAATTTAAACGAGTAGTTTTAGAGTTATTAAACTTAATTTACTAAGGACGATAGTCTTTAATAACAGTTTTACATTAAATGTTAAATAAATTTAATATTAAATTTAGTCTAGTATAGTTACTAGTATTCTGGCAAATTTTATTATTATCAAAAATTATTACCATTAGTATTTAAAATTAGATAATATCTCAGAAACCACTCACTCGAATTTTGATTTATATTCATCAACATTTTCAAAAAAATCATTGACAATTTTTAATTGATAAAACAAGGTTGTTTCTGTGATAAAAATAAAATAAGTATGTGTATTGCAACGGGACATTCATTAAGTGCGGTTATGTCAAAAAAAGCGATGTACCTATTATAAAGTATGATCTCGATAAGTATTATATTTTAATTTTATAAGGTTAAGAAAATCATAATTTGCATAAATCCGTTATTAAAGGAAAAATGGGTGGGGAGAGGGGGAGGAGTTGTGCGTGCTTGACCAATCACTCTTTAAAGTTTAACGAATAAACAAAATAGATAATAGGTACCTATATGGAATGTAGTCGATTATCAATCGCAGATCAGACAGATCGTTGCGTTCACGGTACACACAGCGGATAATCGCATACTAATATATTATTATACGATGTTTATTATATCCCTCGGTCGAACAGGCCGAACAATAATAATCATAAAAATAAATAACATTATGCCGAGCAAGATTCGGTCGCGAGGTCCAGCATAGTAATTCGAAGTGAGGTGGTATTCGGGAAAAAGCGTGTGTGCCATGGACGAGTGGATGAAAAAAAAAAGGTTGTCGTGTGTCAACATCGCGGGAAATAATAATTCGCGCGCACAGATGGAAAATATAATAATACTATTAAAATATCTTAAGAGATTATGCGGATCCTGAAAATGATCATGGGGGATATTAGGCATCTATCATCATCTCTAGTGTAGGTACATATTATTATTATTTACATATACATACAAGGGTGGACCCTGCGTGAGGTTTTACGGTTGCTCGTAAGGTCCGGCACGGGAAAATGCACGTAAAATTATTAAATTTATTTAAAAAGTTTATATTCATAAAAATACACGTCATTATGAACTCGCACGTTTTAAAAGCCTTTTGTGTGTGTGTATGGTTTGTGGATAAACATTCATGATGTGAAATTGTACTAGAATTATTGTTATATTGTAAAAATCAACGTTAAGCGTATAAATTATTGTTAAAGAAAAAAACCCTTCAGCCGAATCCGGTCTTAAGAATATTATTATGTTAGAGAGACGTAGTTAAAAGGATATTAATTTGTATTCCTTAGAAATTAAGTTATAATATTGTGATATTTATGTGAAATTAAAATATTTTCAAAATTGAAATGTACCTTTAAATCAGTATGTAGTGAACTATGCACTCCAAAATATTATCTAAAATAAATATAAAATTTATACGAAAGTGTAGGTATTATAATAGACAAGATGAATAGCCAACTTTAAGAGTTTAAGTATAGTATAATGAAAAAATATATTTTTATCGTGTTTATAATTTTCGTAAATATGACGTATGTCATGACAATATAAATGATAATATATTTTAGACAATAATGACAGACTTTATGGTCTAAAATAATTGCATTCAATCATCAGAATACAAAAATATATAGGTACCTACGGTATAATAATAATATAATGATTTCTATTAACTAATGCACAACTTGCACACTTTTATCGTATAATATTATGATGTGTTTTGGTATCCATCTTTAATGTACAGAAAAAAACGTACCCCCACCCGCCATGCAGTGATTAAGTGGTGTAGCTAAATTGCCTATTCAATACGCCGTGTTATCAGTTTTCGTTATTGAAAATTATATTATACATCATTTACATTAATTTAAAAACATATTACCATAAAAAAAGTATTATTATTGTTATTATTATGATTAACTACTTACCAGTATACATTTATAACAAAAATGCGTAAGTAATTATCTAATGTTGTACTTTTTACCGGCCTTGAATAATGAATAATACAAGTAATAATTTTAAAATAAATGTCTACATTTAAATATTATATTGTTGTTTTCCACTGATTTTTATCGTCATATTATTTGAACAAAACTTATGGTTTTTAGCCTTTTAAAAATTTGTTGTATATTTCCTTTTTAACATAATAATATTATATACACGCTGATCTGAGTTCTCTGTGAGAAATATTTGGTTGAAATCTGAACGAAATATGCGGTATCACAATATAATATATTTTATCACTGTGTAAAATAATAACAATTCATATTATCTACTGCTACAGCAGTAGAAATTTACCAAAAAAAAAAAAAAATTGTACTCCTCTCACGGTATCTAGGGAGAGTTTGAAATGTTTAATTTAATGTTTAATGTTTAATTTAAGTAGCAACAGTATTAAGTGCATATTTTTAGGTACATCAATATATTTAAATATTCAATTGCAGTTTATGTATAAAGTTTAAGTTTTAAAAAGAAAAAAAAAGAATTATGCGTTTCCACTGCTTTATCTTATTATAACGTAATTGGACATATAATTATTATTCATGTAAAATATTTTTATACACAAATGCTGTAAATTACTCGAATCGTAATTTTGAATGATTTTAACATCCGTTTTTATGTACAAATACTGGTTCTGCCACTGTCTTGGAACACTTGTGACTTCTAAACATGAATAACCGTTATATCGACATCACTGATGTAAAAAAATTGTCGAAATCTTAAAATTGTTTGATGACTTTTAAAATATAATAATAACAAATAAAACACAGTCGTCGACCCCCGATTTCGTATCCGGTCACCGCATAGGCATTAACATAATATTATAATGATGATAATATCATATTATTATCATATTAATATCAATAATATCATTAAATGATGTCAAGATATACATCCGAAGTTGGCTGTTATTATTGTAGTGTATTGACTCCATAATAATCATCTATACTTATATACCTAAATTTCTTACATAAACACACACACATACACCCCGTTCAGATTAATTCGGTTAAGAAGAGGTAGACATTGCATATTCTACATTATAAATAAGTAAACACATACACGCTCAATATTATATTATACACATGGAAACCATACCCTAAACATATTAGCCAGGTAACATCGCGTTTTCTATTTAAAACGTGTGCCGCGCGAAAGGTACATTTTTTCGTCTCTCCCGTAGGTACACACACGCGTATATTTATAATATTATATATGATATACTATAGCAACAGCCAAACACAGTAAAATTAATAAAGCATACACGTGCATAATAATATTATAATAAACAGGATGATTATTTTAAAGGTAGTAAACACCGCAGGTCTTCTCTTGCGGCGTACGTGATATTTTAAATACCTAATGCAAGACAACGTATTTGAAAGTAAAACATTTCGTAAATGATTAAAGTAACTCTACATCGAATAGTTAACAAACCACTCCTTTACTCCACTCGACTAAACTTGAATAAGTAAAATACACAAAAATGGTAACGGTGAGAAATTATAAAATATCTAATTTTTTTACAAACATGTCGTTTTGTATAATCGCTTCAAATCGTATAAAATACAATTATATATTTTCAAAAACGTGCGTTTACCTTGTAAAAGGTATCGTCTTATATATAATATATAAATATTCAATGATGATGAGGATGGGTGGTTGAATTAAAATATCGCGTGTAACGTTTCTTGTTGTTTCCGTTTTCCATGATAACGAGTCAAAGTCCACGCGAGACGTCTGATTGTCTAAACGTAAAGCGTAATACTGAAAACGTATATAACAATATCGTGTGATACGTCCAAACGAATATTTTACAATGTTTTATTAAAATGGAAAAAAAAATAAACGATTTTATAATGCTAACGACCGTATAAGAAATATTAACAAAAAAAGCGTATTACCACGACCGAATTCTAGACACAACCGCGGTATAATAATATTATTATATATTATAATTATATACGTGACGGAAAAATAAATATATCGACCGTGGTTGTGGTTGCACTGTCTTTCGCTACGATCATATTGCAATAATGCACCGTTCACGTTACATCGAAATAATACTCATACATGTAAGTATACGGTTTCGTGTTCTATATATATATATATATATATCACATAATTCTGTGTAAAAATAATTCACTTAGAACGACGACGTCTGACAAAACTGTAGTATTAATAATAATCGTATATACGTTATAATATGAATGCAAGCAGCGTTAATTAATGCAACACGAAGCTTTGAAATCAGTTACAATATTAAAATATAAGAATTATCGCATTTAGAATTAAATCAGATTTATGTTACAAGTTTTAAAAATATTGTTAGACATTGTATCGTTTATTTGCGGGTACATACTACATATAATATTAACATCGCTATCGTAAATTAAAACATTTTTTCTCGTCGACCGCTGCGAATATTATAAATCTCAAACGATGAGACTTCAAACACGCCATTTGAGCCATTAATATTAAAAAGCACATTTTATCGCGAGTCTGAAAAAGCTTAATTTAAACACTTGCTAGTATTAATAACTTGGCACACAAAACTAACTAACCATAATAATAATATAATAATAATAATAATTACGGTTTCGAATATTTAAATATTATGATCTACTATATGTATATTATAAGCGAATACCTCCGACCCAAGCCGTCACCTCTCGTCCGCCACTGGAATGAGACGATGCGCATTCGGTCATTGTTGTTTTTATTTTCAAATTTAAATGCGAAAACCCCAGCACCGGGTTTGCGTCTCTACGTCGTCCACACACACACACACACACACACACATATATATATATATATATATATACAATATAGGTATTAAAAAGTCGTTAGTTTTACAGGTGTCTGTGAGGAGGGTTCATTTAAAACGCATTAATATCGCGGGGACAGCGCGCGCAGGACTTGTCTTGCTCATTAATTACGCGGCGGAGTTTGCCGGAAAGGTTTTCGGGAAGTTTTACCGCTCTCTAGACGCGGGATGGACGGAAATATTTTTTAATAAAAATAAGTCACGAGTCCTCGAAACCGACATGACATTCGCCAAGTAAAAACGTAAATTATGCACTTTTAACAGTTCTCTGACGCTTCCAGTAATATAACAATTTAGTGTTTGTACACGAAAGTTAATGAGCCTGTGATTATGATAATTCCACGTCTATGATTACATAAAGTTGTACATAACATTATATGATCAGGTCGGGTACGTAAAGTTTGTATTCAACATTGTATGAAAAGCAACCAACATTGTGTACATTGATTTGTTAGACGTTGTTGAAAAACTCGTTAGAAATCGTTGATATCCCCCATCCCTTTGTATTTTCTATTTTAACTTTTGCTGGAACTTGGAAATTCACAATAACTATTCGACAGGTTTTCCTAGTTGGATGGTTTTTGAAAGGGTCCAAGATAATATATAATAATATATAAATAAATAAATAAATATATATATATATATATAAATATAAATATATATATTGTAATGTTAGTGGTGAACAAAACAATGTGCATATTATTGGATAGATTTTGTGCTACACATAGTAGTCATATGGTTAAACCTGGTTTACTCGACATCGTTATGGCGAATATAAATATAATTGTTTTCCTTGCAGAAATTTTTTTTGTTAAAATCATTTGACGATTTTAGAATTATTATAAAAAATCACATATTTGAAAACGAAATGTTAAAAATTTGCGTATGAACTATTATGTATTCAAATAATAGGTCATCGTGATTAATTGTTTTGAGGAAAACGCGTTTAATGCGCGTTCGATACAATTATTTATATTATTATCATTGTTCAACGGTTTAATTAAACTCTATTTTAGATAAACGCGCGTGACCATCACTACACCGTGTGCATAGCTATTATTTATCGAATGCCATTGAACATTATATATTTATATGTGTCTTGTGTATAAAGTACATAGAATGCGAACATAACACGAAATTATAATATTTTGATATAGTTGTCTGCGGTTTTGGGAGACGCGTTTAAAACAATGGTCAAAAATGCCTGCAATAAAAAATATATACATGTCTGGTAAAAATTGATGACAAACGATGATGTTATTATATTATGATGACATTATATGATCGTACATTAGGAGATTCCCCATTCGGACATTTTCCTACCGGAAAAGATTAAAACATAGTATATGAATAACAATTTTTAAAAACTGTTCTAAATTGTTATTAAAAATAATATTTATTATTATTCAAAACTAAGCTATAATTAGTTTCAAAAAAAAGGAATACTTTAATTTTTTCCCGATTTCAAAGATTTCCAAAGTTTTTGTATTCAGATTTAGGTTTGTTATTAAAAATTTTGTTTTGTCTTACTCGATGTTTTATCAATAAGTATTCCCGCGTGTGACCGCGTTCATTTGATAGTTGCATATTTTAAAGCGTGGCTCTTTTGAAGACCTTTTAATATGAGTGATATCCAATTGTCTGGTTTGTTATATTATTCAAATTTTTGAATTTATCGCTAGTCTTGTTCAATGTTTATAAACAAATTGTGAAATAAAAATGCAAATTTTAAACTTGGAATGCCGTCTAAAAATATATATACAATTAATATAAATATTAATTAGTGCATTCTAAAATCGTTACACATCCAACTAATGACACTCGGTCAAAAATCATATACGTGTACCAACATACAAATACCAATAATCACAACACTATAAATAAAAAAAATATAGTAAAATAATAAAAAAAAAATAAAATTAGGAATATTTAATTGTCAAAAATAATATTTTCTAAACATGTCTTTGTAATTACATTTAAAATGAAAATATAGATACCAATATATAAATAACTATTTATATTATTTTGCTATTTACCAATATCATTATAATATGAAGGAATGTATTTATATTGTAAATCACCACTAAAAGCTTATATGACCAAATCAGGGAGACCTCAAAATAAAAAATATTACATTTTTAATTTCTAGTCGGAAAATGGCTATGGAGAAAATGTCCGTCTTCCGTAGATCGATATATATATATATATCAGGACTAGGATTTAAAAGTATTTTTTTTTATATATATTTGTTTGGTGCTGCGGCGTTGACATGGTGCCTGTGTACGTGTGAGCTCCCAAACTTTCCATCATTTTAATTTATACGATATACCTCTTCCGTACAAAAACAATGCAGCTAAAAGTTGTGTTTTTTCAACCGAGCCGACGTCGAACGAATCAAAACAAAAATCGCGGCTGTCCGTCATTATATTATATCGTAATGTCAATATTATTGTCGTATAAAATATATACGTATGCATCGGTGTCGTGGGGGTGAGAAAAAAAAGCAAATCCCCGTGGCCAGGCACAATATAATAATATGTTATTGGTGAAAAAAATGCGTCAATCACGATAATGTTATATATATATATATATATATATATATATATGGGTAGGTAGGTGATAATATCAATAAAATCGTCGCGATGTGTAGTCAAACGGCGGCGGTGACGGTGGGGTGTGTGACGGACGGATATCGTCATTCGAATAACGCTTTTCGCGATTAAAACACGTCATATAAAAATATATCATATTACCAATTGGTCATTCGTTGTGTGTGTGTTTATTCAAAAGCCCGTCGCATAATATTATTATATTATTTACCATATATTATTATTATTATTACTATTATTATTTAACCGGACGGCGCTGCACCCCTATGCCCGCCTTAGTCACGGACGTACATTAATAATATTGAAAATGACATAATTTACGTAGGTATATATCGTTGTTTGTCACAACCGTCCCTATAAACAATAATAATATGTACGATATATGACGCGTATATAATACGTACCCGGTCGGAGTCTCGCCACACCGCACCACCCCCGCGCGTTTAACGGATCGTATATATATATATATATATACATAATAATATTACATACTCATCACGCGCATATATACCCTCGGCGACATGTGCACTCCGTGTACTAGCGTGTCGATTATGTGTGCACCACGCCGTATACCGCGGTAGTGGTAGTGGCGGTAGTCGTTGTGTGTTGTACACTTGTTTATATATTACAGTACTAGCGGCGGCGGTAGTCTGCACACGCATCCCGCGATGCACCATATTGGCCCGAGTGATTGATAGTGGATTAGACAACGGGCGGCGGTGGTTAGCCACACTTCATTTATCATCGGTCGACTGGTTGTTATCGTTTTATTAATTGTAAACGCGCAATACTGATTTGTCATTCGAAACGGTTTTTTTTGTTTTCTATTTTACGCCAACCACCCCTTCTCCCCCCTACCACCGGCCCACCCGATAATCTGTAAATGATTGAACAATTCGCCGTCGTTACAGCGTAATATTTTATAGTAGTATTGGACCCCGCCGAATACCTCTGTATATACATGCGGTATACGCACGCACCAGCCGCTGATACAACATTTGACAACATTATCAGAGGGATGATTGTGGGGCATTCAGAACTCACGCGTGGTACGCAGTCACTCCGAGAACATTGACATTTCAACAAATATTTTTTGTCAAATATTTATTTTGTTGGGCACCGTTCGGTTTGACACGTTTAAGTACTAACACTACACAACCACACGATAACCGCGTGTTTTTCACGCGGTCTTATTGTGGTCTCGTGCAGAGTCAAAATGCAATAATTTAATTGGTTCACTATAAAATTGAATGGACCGATCAATGTTCATTAAATCAAGTTTAAGGGACCATCATCTCGTTATAATATATATTCATTAAATGTTCAGTGATTGTTGTAACCTGGTATTCAAATAGTCTATCGTAATACTGTTTAGCGTTTGGTACATGTCACTTTTCAGTTTTTGTATTATATTATTAAAACTTTAAAATGAAAACTCATTATGATAACAGATAACATCGCAACGTTCGCATAATCAATATTGGCGTTCGTTTGAGGCCTATATATCGGCGCTAATATCTAAACGAATGGTCCAACCAGCGTAAACTGTAAAAAACGTAGCTCTGAAGGTAAAATATATAACTAACATAATGAACGCATTATGGGCACATATTTGAAAGGCAGACAATCACCCTTTTAAGACATTTGTATCAGTTTTGACAACATTTTAATATATAAAATACCTATAGCAGTGGTGGTGAACCTTTTTCAGGTCACGTGCCGACATTTTGTAATCAAAGTTTTAAATAAAATTTACGTGCCGGTAATATAATATGTATTAAGGATTCCTATCTATAAAAAATGTTTTCTGAAGAGATAGGGGTCTTAAAAAAATGCACTGAAATTAGTTTAATATCAATTGTCTATTTTGTTAGTCTCAAATGTTTTAATGAAACACAAACAGCATTTATGTTGCAATATTTTGATTGGAAAGATTCAAAATAATTTATTATGGAAAATAAATTTTCACATGTATATGACATGATATATGTTATGTTTGTTGACGTGAATATTGAATTTATTTGGAATGAGCTATGAGCTCTTTTTTCAAAGTACGAAATGTTATGAAAACAGTGAGTTCTAAACTTATATAACTGATAAGTTTATTTTTCATAAATTATTATTTAGAAAATAATAATTAAAAATATTAATTTATTTAATAAATAATTTTGTTTTACATTCGTTTTTTTTTTTCATTAAAAACAAGATTAAACAATGAAATAAAAATGTGTTTCCTTACTTTGATCTATAGTAATATGTTTTATTTTTTAATTGTTTAATAATTTAACATTTAAATAAGTATTATTACTTTTCACGTTGTTAAGAATAAATATGAATTTTCGTCTTTTTACGACAACCGTACGAGTTTGTATCATTAATATCATAGTATATTAAATGTGTAGCAGTACTATTACATATTATGTATAATATTCCCAGGAACCTAATAGCTTACTACACTAGCTTCCTAGCTTACACCTAGGAACTTACATCTGTATTATACAGTATAACACGGCAGGTACGTTCATGCACGTCTTGACCTGACCTAAACCTATCCTAATAACGTGCCTATATAATTTCGTACAAGAACGCTTCGGAACATCACTTTTCGCGGTAATTTTCGGCAATACTCTTTCGTTTATTATTGCGGAATTCGCGACTGCTCGTCGCGTATTTACTACACATATACCTACCTATCGCGGTGTAGTGCGTAATACCAATTCATAATAATATATTACACTGTATACGTTTACGTGATCGACGGTTACGCGACAAAAAGTATAATAATAATTTACCGGAATACCGATATTCGTCCGAAGTGACGATATAACATATTATTAGTACATTATTATGGCACGCACAGTCTCCGTGGTATGAGACTTTAATAACATCATAGCCTACCTATACGTCGTGTTTTGGGTCATAGACGTGACGTCTCGCAGGACACCGATATGTAATTTCCAATCCATTAACTATTTACTATATTATATTAATAACAGTCGGGTCGGTTATATCGTTTACCGTTCGAAACTTGCGAAATACAGATGTAAAATAGTGTATCACGTCTTCGTACAGGAGGTATCCGGCGATCGAGGTTGACCTTTTCACGGTTCGGGATCACGACACGTCGTAATAATAATAATATAATACCATAGGTACTATATATTATAATACGCCTAAATGACATATTAAATTTGTTTAAACGACGACACGGTTTTCGGCTGTACTCGGTTGAGACACAATAATAATATTATCATATTATTTTTAGGTAGGTACTTACAATATTATTATGACGTTATTATTGCTTATGTCGTTTAGTCGTTTAATATTATTTGAGTCCACGTGTGTGCTGCTGCATACTAATACCTCATTGCCGAGAGGCAATTAAAAGGTGTTAAGTTGGATTTAAAAACAAATTAAAAATGTTTCACCACATTTTATGCAATGAATGACTGAGAGAATATATTTGGTAAATAATAAATGTGCTATGATGAGATTTATCAATGCGTTTATGCGTATCTGTTCCTCTGGGTCAATGATAATATTATCAAAATATTATATAAAGTAGGACCCCCATTAGTTACTGCTGTGGCATCATCACTGCAACAAGTGAAACCAAAATGGACACTAAATAATATTTAACTTGATTACCAGCTAAAAAACCAAGACAATTTTATGGTGGCCAATAATCAATCGGCAGAGTTATTGAATGATCCTTTGTGCTTATAATTTCTTTAATATTTATGTATACACAACTCTCTCGACCAACCAATCTATCTGATGTGAATAAAATACGCATTAATATAATATTATATCCGTAAACGTGTTAATATCAATTGTCTGAACAGTAAATCTATGTATAAATGTTTGCTTGTCTGTAATTAAAATACTTAAAAACTACATTGGATAGTTTTAAAAAAAAGTTATATGAATAGATTCCTTAAGACTCGGAGGGTGTTTTAGTTTATATTTTAAACCAGTATAGGTAGCTAAAGGGTAGATCACACGTGAATTTTATTTTCGGTTCACGATAAAAAGAATATTATTATTAGTACAAATATTACATATATATTTTTTAATAAATACATTAATAAAAAAACAATTTTTTGGCACAAAGGATTTTCAAAAATTTGCATTTTAAAGAAATGTTTACATAAGGATTTTGAGTTTAAAATGGAAACTATAAATGATCTTTTGGTTACAAATGCCTGATTACCGTTGGTTACAGAATATGATAGTAATAACTATAGTATAATTTAGTAGAAATTAGTATTTATTTTGGTTTACAAATGGTTGCCAGTGGTTACTCGAACAGATGCTTACTGCAGACATTAAATCATCGAATTTATGGAATAAAAAAATAATTTATTGAAACAAATTTGAGAGTTAATTTATAAAATGATTCTTCTATATTATTATATTTGTTGACTATATAGACTCAAAAACATTCCAACCGATATTGACGAAAATTTCAGGGATTGTTCTTAAAAATATCAGAAAAAATTAGAGTTATTTGAACTACGTTGGAAAATGTACTAAGAGCTGAATTGAGGCACACTAAAACTAAGATACTCCAATATAACGCCGTATTTTATATTTGTGAATTTTTTTAGCAAAATTGGGGTTTTTCAGATAATTTACTTTAGTAGTTTTCAAAACATTACATTTTTGCTGAAAATTTATCAAAACTTTTTTTATTATTATTTTAATGTTTTTGATATTAGATATCTAAGCTATCGGTAGTAATTATATTATGTGGCCTACGATTTAAAAACAAAAAACAACGATAGAAAATATATAATGAGATTTTCTTGCAAAAATGTAGTGTTATAATATTATAATTTAACTTAAATTCATTGTTTTATATACGAAATTACAAAAACTTATTCGAATGAGAACATTTCGCCTATGTATAAAATTAAATACCCTGTGTGCAAATCAATTCGGAAAACCACTCGTGTAATAGTTTATTAGAACATATAGTTTTGGTTTGTACCTATATTAACGTGCATATAACGATAAGTTTTCGATTTTCAGCCATAACACGTGTGATGTTGTTTAAATTAGTTAAAACGTTGACAGTACAAAGAAGTTAGATATTTGTTATGACGTATACCGCAAAAAAGTTTACTAAAAAAATGTCCCGCGGCCCGCTTCTGTCTGTATTTACGATGAAATGCGATCGTGTGGCGTAGAGAGTTTTCCCGGTTTGAACAACGAACTTTTGGATGGTTACACGATTGTTTAATATTGTTCACGACTCGATGTGGGTCATTAAATTGACGATAAAATGTCTGACATGCATTGCGGTTATGTTCTGATGGCTGCAAAAAAAAAAAAAAAAAAAATAATATGTTTGACACGTATTCAAAGATATTAGTTTTACGATGGCGCATTTTATACTACCGCAACGGTTCTCGCAAGAGAAACTGAAACCCCCAAAAGTAAAGCAAAAATGTTTTCTCCTAATTTCACAATACATTTTTAGAACGTGACAATAAAAAAGAATGTTGCATAAATGCTGTAGAGGCAGTCCCAATTTTAGTGTGCACAGTATCTAAGTTCAACAAATGCATAAAACAAGTATGCAAGTTGCAACAAAGCAAGTGTGAATTTCTTTTCAAACCTTTTATTGGTCGCTTGGTTTTTTTTTTCATATTCGATCGTGTATGGTGTAAAAATACTAAAAACATAACCAACACGTTATAAACGAAATACCGCTATATCAATATAGACTTCAATTATAGCTAACTATAAGTTTGACAAGCATTATAACAACAGTTATACCAAGCATATTATATTAAAAGAAAAAACTTGATTTTCAAGCAAGAGGTTAAAACGATAATATTATTTAAAGCGAATGTAATTTTATCCACAAAAATACACTCTACGGGAATAATCCTGTCCTGTAGAATCAACTAAATGTGATCATTTATTTTTTTTAACTTATATAATATTATGCATGATAATATGCATGATAATATGCATGAACAACGGGTTCCTTGAGGTGAGCAATTTTATTTATTCCTAACTACTAACTGAAGATTAAATAGAAACCATTCAGTGTAGTCGTTCCGTTTTGCTCGGTTTAACGATTCAAGTATTATCTGTTTAAAATATGCATCGAATCTCGTCGTTTGTAACGTCTATTATGCAATTATAATAACATTATACAGTAATTCAATCCATTTTTAGTGTGTAGTAACTAAGTTTGTTTAATGCACAAAAAAAGTGAGCAAGTACAGATTTTATTATTTAAAACCATCATCAGGTCTGTACGGGGTAAAAATGTACCACAATAAACGACTTTCGTGGCGAGCAAAGTCCTATTAATTCAATATGACTCCAATTATTACTAAGTTGAATAAGCATCAAAACAACAGCTATACAAGACATATTATATTAAGTAAAAATTTCGTTTTTTTTATAACTATTAGAGTGATAATATTTAAAGCGAGAAATTACATTTATCCATTGCTACCTGGGCTCGGTTCAACAGCGGTATAGGCGTTATACGTTTAAAATATGTCTCGCGAATCTCGTCGTTTGTACGTCTATATTATGCAATGATAATAATATTAAATAGGAATGTCAAACAACTAAAACTTATCGTAAATGAAAATTTCCAAATATTCGTCGCTATAAACGCCATATAATATTATTATTACGACCGACTTGCAATAAATTACGCCGCGTCACACAATATTGCACTTGATATTATTAAATGTTACGATCGCAGTCCACACAGTATATGGTGAGTTAAAACCATAATATTAATATGATATCCATATCCATGATATAATATTATATATAACGGCCGACCGCCGCAATCGTTTTACACGACTTGTGGAATAATCTCAATGTTTAGATATTTTAATAATTGTTTGTCGATCATTTTTTTATTATTATTATTGCATACTGCTCCGATCTCGCAAACGACAATAATAATACAAAATGTACAGGTATATAATTAATAATATTATGTTTACATTCATTTTATTATTATTAATTAAAATATACAAAAATAATTATTTTTCTTTTGTTAATCACCAATTAAATTGTACCTAGGCGGTTTTTTTTTCATTCGCCATACGCTATACGCAAATATTCCAAAATCCGAATTTATTATTTAAATCTCTATTCAATAGTTATATAGATATATAGGGTGGTTTATCGAGCAGACTTAACCCCCTTTTTTTCTTTAATAACACAGCTATTCAAAATCTACTTTTTGTAATTTTTAAATATTATACTCTAAGTCTAAAGAACATATTATTTTCGGATACTTGAGATATCCAGTACCGTTCCCTCAGGAAGTTATATCTATTTTATTTGTATGAATAATTCCACGGTGGCCTGGGATCATAGACCGTTATCCTTTGTACACAAAGTTAAATAGATCTAAGGCTAGATATTCGTTCGAATTTCGATTTAAGTACGATAAAATATCCCAAAAATATGATATTGATCGGTAAATCGTCTAATATAATATTATACTATAATATGCAGATCGGTGAATGAAATCGATCTGTAGTTTAATTACTTCAGTACCTATTAATATAATGCTTATTATCGCGCTATATATTTGGCGACGACTAGTTCAGCTATTACAGGCGTGTGTGCGTACGTCATACACCTATATAATACTCATATAATAATAATAATAATATATTGTTGTGCGTTATTCCGTCTCTCAGGATCGATCTGGTGTCCGGAATTGTTTGATATTCGCAAATAACGCAAAGGTCCATTGTTTGCCGCGTCCGCGTAAAATCACGCGTCATCGGTCCGGCCCCATTTGCTAATTAACAAAACCCGCTAATCAGCAACTAAAGGATAACCGCCGTAGCAGCAGTGTCCGCACATGACGCGATGGGATGGGTTGGGTGGGTGGTTGGGGGGGTGGGTGGGTGGGTGGGAGTACGCCACCCGCACCGGACCTTTACTTCGTCATCGGTCGGACCGCGTCCGCCGTGCGTGTCCATCGGAGTTCTCCGCCTCTTTCACATGCAGCAGCCCGCAAAACAATCACGGATCGAGCCGCCTTTTCAATGGTTTCGAACAGTGTCAGCGCTCGTTTACCGAAAATCAATCGTATCGCATAATATGTTATCGTCGTCGTGTCGTCATATTATGCCGTTTGTATCCGCACTGCCAAAGCGACATGCGGGAAATCGCCTTTGTTTTTGCCTTTGGGTTCCGAAAAAATGCCCGTCCGAGGATAACGCGCCGCGCGTTGTTCGCGCTGTACAGGCCAAACGGAGACGGTAAAAAATAAATCGTGACAGGTCAGACGGAAAATCTATTTTTCAGTCTGGGGGTGGGTTGCTGGTCAATTATCGGTCAGTATACCGAGCAAATTATGAGAAGAGCCTTCACAATTCGTGGTAATTTAGTGTCAACTTTTAGCGTAAAAATATCTTGGATTCTGATATAGAGGAGGGGGTGGAAGCCATAGACACTTTTTCCGTGACCGTTTTGTTTAAATTACCACAATCGTGACAATTTTATTGAATAAAACAAGGCCGGTCCGCGGCTGACAAACATTTATACGGTTTTTATTCCTTACGCCTATTCTGTAGTTTATCTATCTCATCTCGAGAACACCTCTCTGCACCAGTGTAATATTATCATATTATATTTACATACGAGTAGAGATCATTTACGGCATGACTACATTGGTTGAATCACAGTAATTTTTCTATGACGCGTGAGTTATTGTTATGTTTGTCGTGCGATTACGAAGTAATCCTTAATCGGCATAACTCGTATAGGTGGTTTCTCTATATGCCTACAACTATAAAATACGCATTGTCAGAGAGAAAATCGAATGAAAATCAATCAATCATGAGAGGAAGTAACCATATATATTTCGCGAAAACTTCGGAAAACTTCTTCTATTCGAGGTGACGTGTTGGATATAGATATTATCATGTTTTCGAAAACAAAAATAAATTAAAACTCATGCGCAATAAAGCGAATTACGTAATTTTAATCGTTTTCCGTATAGAATTGACAATATTATTTATAATCGTACACGTCTCGTAAACATAATTGTAAATCATTGTACACGTTTTGTTTTTGGCGCGATTAATCAAAACGCATTCGGTGTAATAATACCATAGCGACCGACATCCATTTCGCGATTAACGCTAACATAATTTGCAGGGAAAAACGATTCGAGTTTCTTGGAGACCAACCAATTGAATGCATTTCTATAATAATATTGCTCTGACGTTCGTATTATTTTTTTTTCGCTAGAACGATGTGCGCAAAAACCGCACGCCTATAAATAAGCCGATGGCTATGGTTTAATATAATATTATAATATTTTATTGTATATTCGATATTGTCTTATATGATATAATTAGTCACGTTGGATGATATATATCAGAAAAATTTGCAATCTTCCACGTGGCGTAATACGAAGAGCCTGAATACTATATTAAGAGTGAATCTCGGACTGTAAGTTCGAGGACAAAAA
The DNA here is from genome assembly GCA_014851325.1 of Pentalonia nigronervosa. Lineage (NCBI taxonomy): Eukaryota > Metazoa > Arthropoda > Insecta > Hemiptera > Aphididae > Pentalonia > Pentalonia nigronervosa. The sequence goes on from JACXSJ010000750.1 coordinate 85,518, forward strand.
GTACATAGACGAAAAGGCAATTTTTAAAAAAGTCAGGACTCGATATTTAATGTCAAATTATAAAATATTCTATTCATAAAATTTAAATTTAAAAAATGTATTTAATTTTCTTATAAAATATTATATTTGATTAATATTCATTATATTAACCAACAGTTTTTAAATAAAATTAATATTATATTATACCTATAAATTATCTAGAACTACCTATTTAATAAAAATATTGATTTTAGTTTGTAGGACGTAGATAAAATGCAGACATATACCCACAATAAATATCAGATAGATATATACCTATGTTCACAACTAGTGGATTTCCGTTGTATTTTGAATTTTTGTACTTGACAATAATTGTAACTTTATAGGTATAGGAAATAATTATTGAATAAGAAAGTAAATATATATATATTAATAGATAATAATTTATATTTTCTGTATTTTAATTAATATGGGAATAAAAATGGGCTCGGACTTTTTGTCAAACGATAAAACAACGAGTCCACACTTTTTTTCAAATTGGACATTTTCCCCCGGAATTTTTGACCAATTACCATTTATTACCATTAGACTCGCGAGTTGTCCGCACACCACGTGACCAACACAATCTGCTTTGAAACCGCGGGCTAGGCACGTTTAACTTATGGACGACTTTGAATCGTGCAGAGAAGCACGCGAGGCCTTTGGACTGCCAATGTCGGTATAGTGTCATGAACACGGTATAATAATATAATAACACCACTGCGACGGTAGAGTGGCGGGAAGGATGCGGCCTCGCGGGACACCGTCTCCCTGCTGGCGCGCGGAATGATGCAATATTTATGCGAGTTCCACACATTTGCCAAATGAAAACGAAAGCTCTCGCGCGAATGGAAGTGATTTTTTTCGATTAGTCTCGCCCCTCGGCCCGACCCGGACCAGGCTGTTTTACCGGTGCCCTGTACCGGCCGACAAACGCTATGAATAAGTTACAACCGTTTGTCGTACACAGCAGCAGCAGCAGCAGCAGCAGCAACATCAGTTGTAGTAGTACATTTCCCTAGCGGGACCCGACTTTATTGCATTAAATTCGCAGTGCATATACGTACCAGCGGTGGAAAGGTACATATATATACATAGAATTTCGTGTGCGGGGGCCCAGCTCTTTTCCCCGTTCCGTCGTTTACAATTCAATTTGTACAGCCGATTGGTAGACAACTAACCTGCAACGGTGTCGCTCCTCCGATAATCCATTTACGGCCGACGACGGAGGGAGCTCGTTCACCCTCCGGTCGGGTCCCGCGCACCGCGTTGCTGTAAATTGTCATTTGATGGTCTTGCGAATAACGTCGTACCGCCGATGGTGGCTCCATCACTCGTAGACCCCGGCGAAATCTCGTGAGCAACGCGTATGTCGCGTGCCGCTCGCCTGCGGATTGGACGACCGTAGTCCGATATTATGGTTGAGGGTTGGGAGTTTAATGTAAAATTAGCTTTTTGTGGAGAACGTAAACGGTCCATTTTAGATTCTGAGAGGACTGACGAGTGTAATGATTTTACAACGATGCGTGTTATTTTCTTTTCCTTTTGCGTCAGCTGTTGTGTGTTCGTAAAGTAGTCAAAAAAATACTGCGATTTTCAACTTTGCAACAGGTGGCTTTTGCAGGTAGAAATCTAATCTTGTTGATGGTACTTTTGAGTGGTCAATATTGAAAATGTATTTCAAAAGCGTTAGGAAATAAGGAAAAAAAATTAGAAAAACGAGGATTTTTACAGAAAATAAAGTTTTTGATGAAATCGATTTTGTTTTTTTGGTGTAACTCAAAAACAAATGATATTAATAATAATAACAATTATGATGGATTAGCCGCTGCAGCATCCGTAGATTCCCGAGAAAATCCTTTAAATTTTCACCATATTTTTATTAGACTATTTCTCAAATAAGATATTATTTTCAATACATTTTGACTTATTTTAAGTTATTTATAGATACTTGATATTTTCAATTTTTTTGTGTTTTATAAACATTTATTTTATAAATGTTGATAAAAAAGTGTTTTGTTTGGTAAAAAAGTTTAAAAATTTAATTCTAAGTTTCTCATAGTTTGTACATGCATCAATTAAAAATATCAAAAATATATTTTCACAAGATTTTTTTATATGGGTTTAAAGTTAGAATATTGATAAAATCATGAAAATTTGATAACTACTTTAAATTAGGAATCCATAAAAATTTTTCATTTTATATCTAAAATTATTGAATCAAACACAAGATTCCTCTCGAGTTTTTCTACATCTGAAAAAATGTTTATGGAAAATTAAGTTAATTAAATTTTATGAGTGTTTGAAGTTCAAATTTCTATGACATTGGATATTCACCTCAAATTAATGAATTATCATCGAATTATTTTGTTATAATTCAACTTTGTCTTTTCGAGTGCAGATATTGAAAGGTTTCTTTCATAAGAACAATGCAAAGATTGTTGCCGGAATTGAAACAATAATAATTTTAATGCTTTTAAAAAATAGAAAATATAGAAATTAATGTCTATCATAACCTAAAAAATCGTAGAAAGTCTTGGTAATTTAAAAATTAAATGCAGTAAAAAAATGACAGAAACAGAAAATCTAGAAGGAAAAGCGGCCGTCTATGATAAAAACCGTTTAAAATCTTAAATGACTTTATACCCGAAAATTTTCATCGATAGTATTTTTTTATTATTCATGAAATAGCTCACACCTATTTGAAAATAATATTTGACGGTCGACTGATAACAGGTAAAACAAAATGTTTTTTTAGAGAATGCAATCATAGTATTTTGCAGCGACAAGACAAATGTAATAACAATGTGGGCAACCCCAAAGCCGAGGGAAAAAATCTGTCACGTATTATAATACAAATGCCAAGTGGGTACACAAACGTAACGCTAATAAACTCAACTTTTTCCAGTTTTAAAGTAGTCAACAAAGTCAATGACGAAAAACTGATGACGAATGAAGGAGGTTGGATTGAGATATTGATACTGGGGATGAAATCGTAGTCCGCGAATAGCATTTATAATTATTATTACATTTTATTTTATGTAATTCAAACAACACTCTTTGTTTGAAATTGTTTGTCTTTAATATGCGTTTTGATAACCGTACATACAACGATTTTGATAGACAATATTATAATATAATTTAACCCCCCCCCCCTATACACAATATAGCTTGTGACTTTACGAATAAAATTGTTCGTGAATTTCTTCAGTCTTGTGCAAATGTTGTAATCATTTTGGACGCCTGGGTTGAATGTTTTATTTATGAAATATAAAACTTAAAAATTATTCTGGAATTGGTGACAATTTGAGACGAGCGTCACAGACACCACTTATGGATCAGCTAGAATAGAAAACGACAACGAGTTTTTATTATTTATTGTACTTTCATATAATATTATATGATTAATGTATCTATTTTAATATTTTTAATAAAAAAATATCATTTGAAATATAGTTATTTATATAGTTGATAATTTTATTATTATTTATTGTTAAGTGTTATTATTTAGTATTATTATTACAATCACAGAATCAAACAGTATACAATTTAAAATCAACAATAAATTACTAAATTCCGCTATTCTTTTATAATTATTCTTCTCGCTCATGTACAAATATTGTATGTATACATACTTCGATTTTGAGTGTTTATCCACATAACATATATACACTTGCAGCACTTAAAAGTCTAAGCCGATTGTTAATAGTTGACGCAAGTTGACCATAATAAAACGTACTATGCTAATTTTAAGGGTCATATTGAACCCATCCCTTACCCTCATAATAAGTGGATGTAAACATTAATCTAATATTAATTGACTTTAATAAATAATTCTTGATTAATAATGATGTTAACAACCCATTTTACTAGGTATTTTATCGTTTTTGTTCTGAAATCGTTTAAATTAAATCGTTAATTTTAGGAAAATAAAAGAGACAATTGATTTAAAATTAATTGTTTTTTTACCTTGTTAAACTTGTTGTATGATGTTATTTACTTAATATTTTGTACTTAAAGCTTTTAATTTAATTTGTGTAATTTTAGAGACGTGAATCGTGTTTTAATAAATATCTAACAACATCAATTAAAATCTTATGAAAATTCTACATTTCTTGCTTATTTGTTTCTGACAAGATCTGATCGTTTTCCATTTATTTTCCTGCAAATATAATATAACTATTGTGCAGCTACATATTTCTTATATTATTCTAGTCTTTAATTTTATTGAAATAATTTCTAAAATTCATGCGAGAATTTAACTCGATAAAAGAATTATCTATATACATTTTTATATAATATAAAACAAAAATATTATGCAATTATTATAAAATAATTTATAAAATACACGATATTTTAAATTAAATATATTTATATTGATATCATATTGTATCTGCCTCTAACAAAATATTCGGTTAGAAATCACATACAGAAAACTTTGAAGTGAATGCGACTAAAAATAAAATATTACAATGAAAATTATATAATTTAAATATTTAAGGACTCTCATATTACACCCCCCCCCCAAAAAAAAAAAAAAAAAGTTTACAAGTAGGTCAATAAAAAAAACGAACACGTCGATTTAGGTTCGTATCGTTACGTAAAGCTTGTCCCTAACTGTAATAGATCCGCGAAGGCTATGCTCGGAATCCGACAAAAAAAAAAAATAAACAATTCAATTAATTTTTCAGTTTTTGCTTTAAACATTTTTTTTTTTTTGTTTCGAAACACTTTCATTAAAAAAACATTAAAATACTTTATGTCATGTCGGTGGACTTGATAGAGTCTGCAGCGTTAAGGCGACATACCTAAAAGTTATATATTCTTAATTCGTTAATTTTTTTTTACGGCTCTTTACAATCGCGTGTAATTGTGTCTCGCGGAACTATAATAATAACTGAGCTGTGTATTTAAAGTGTCAGGTCTCTAATTTTGAACAAATAAACGTCCCTGAGGTGTAACGAGCGGATCAGCCAGACACAATTGCTGATTGCTTTTGCGTTTCACTAATTATTGTTATTTCTGGAACACGCGCCATTATGGATTATATTCCTTTGTGCAGTGGCATTTTACGGGTGTAGGTACATTTAACAAGTTCCGCGGCAAATAATAATATGAAATTCGAATGACGTTAAGAGCGCAATCGGACGGCATCGTATCATTAATTATTCGATATGGCGCGCGCCGTAATTGAGGTGCCGTGATATCAAATCCGGTGAAGTAAATACGTTTTTTTATGACCCTCGCGCACGGCCCCCCTCCCGCAGCCTGGAAAGGTCAAAAAAAGTGCACCGGCTTTATTGCGCACAATACACCCTGAAAATAATGTATATAGTAAAGACTTTATGTTTCTTCTCGTCATTATGTTTATGCGACCACGGATCTAAAAGCTTTTTTGTGTGCACCCACAGGATTTGATATCATTTTATGGAGTTTTGGTGTCTAGACCGGTGGCGCGCAGGTTTCTAAATGCTAAACGCTAATAAACAAAGTGCGCCCTTATAATAATAATAATATAGGTGCAGGTATTATAACAGTTATATCTAGATGATTTGTGACTCTGGCAAATGAACTTGCACTGTTGCGTCAAACTTAAAAATAGGTAAAATAACTATATTATAAACGATCGTTTAGGTAGTTGCATAATAATAATATACCGACTTCGTATCGACCGAAAGAAGGGCGGAGAGTACCGAATATAATTTTTGAGCGTACCTGTACACTAGGTATTTTCACTTTGAAATTGATAAAACGTTCAGATATATTTCCCACGATAACACCGAAACGATTGGTGATCATATGAATCGACGATTACGAAGTCTGAATATTGTTGGCACCCAGTTATAAAATTGTGTGTCTATAATTAAATGTAATAGTGATTCGCTAAACCTTTTTGATGACCCTAAAGTTAAGTTTCTGTTGCCATCTGCAAAATGAAAATATCTGAAAATACTTTTTAAATAGTTTTAATTGATAATATTATATCATATTTTCAGCTATAGGTGGTATACCACCATACTGTTTAGGCATTTTTTTCACGTGCGTTTATGTGCAAAATAAATTTCATTTACACAGAAATAACTTTTGATCGCAGACGTTTGTTTGTTTTGGAACTTCACGTCGAATTTTGTTATCACTCGATTGCCGGTGAAATAAAATAATGGGTTTAGTTGTCATTACGCCGACATTTGTGTGCAATATTATTTTGACGACCCCAAAGTTGAGTTTTGATTTTTTTGTTGTCAAATCGTTTTAATTCATAATATTGTATTATGTACGCTATAGCTTCTGGTATATTATCACACTGATTGAGAATTTTTTTTGTGTGCGTTTTCGTGCAAAAGACAGTACTAACCTACAGAAATAACTTGCGGACATTAATTTATTTCGGAACTTTGCATCGGAATTTTGTTATTACTTGAGGGTCGCTGGAACAAAAGAGTGGGTATAGTTGACATTATGTCGTCATCCGTGTGCAATGTTATATTTTCGCGGCCGGGTGAACAATATGCAGTGCTTCGTATCTTTTTCATCGAGTTTACTTCTTATACGCCGTATACGAAATCATCCGAGTTTATGGATAATATATATATTTTATAACTCATATAAATATATCAAATCGAATGATTTTCATTCACCGAAGTCACGAGAGAGTAGGAGTGATTTTTTTTTTTTTTACTGTTTCAGATCAAAATCGATATCGTCGAATTATCGTGAATATTTATTTATCGTGTGGACGTACATATAAATATATTTTTGTTTTATTATTAAAATTATAATGATTGTATTATGCAGTGTTATGGCGTTCGTTTGTCATCATACATCACTATACAATATATAGAACGATACAATTATATTGAATATATCTCCTTTGAAAGTTTCTACTGCCGGAAATAAATATTTAAATAATAATCAGTTTCTTTCTACGTAAATCTGCAAAATTAATAAAAAAAACTAATTGTTAGGTAGTAATATTTATATTCAATTTAAATAAAATTAAAATATTAAAACCGTTTGAAATATTTTGTTAAATGTACAATAGCTTGAATCATTATTATTCATTAGTTTATTACTTATTATACCATCATTGATTACAAATACTAGTAAATTTATTAATCAATGCTTATACCATTACAATAATGAATTGTAATATTATAGGTTTATCATAGTTCAATATGATGTTTGAAAATTATATATATAAATATAAATGTAAATTAAGTATATTATAAAATTAGACGATTGGACGAATGTTTTTGTATTTTTACTATTCGTATTCATATATTATTATGACGTTGCCAATAATAAAATTGTCCGTAAAGTAAATAATACGAATAAAATTAAAAATATTTTCGGCTTGTTAAAATACTAATTTGAGTATCTACATAAAGATAAAATTAAATTGAAAATTATACGAAAAATCTAACAAGATTTATGATACAAAAAATAAAAATATACAATATTACTTTTTTGGCATTACACGGTTTAACACGCTTTGCTGATGTATTTACTAAACATACTAAATGTTTCATTAAAACCCATAAATAGTGTGTCTACTTATGTTAATTTAATGCAATCCAGAGTAATTTGCCTTCGACTCGGAAGATTAAACTATAATTTTGTTTGACGTAATTACAAAATATTTGCAAAACAGTTACGACCAAATGATTAGATTTAAAAATAGTTTTGAATTTTCACGAACATTGAGGTTGAAACAGACGATTAACGACAAAACGATTATACGAATGTAATCAAATTGTTATTTTTATTATTTTTAATTTATACGTTGAAATTACAGCTATGGGCTGTTTTCAATGTTTACGAATGCAATATTATAATCGCATTACTTTATGGTTTATTATAATATTAATCTTAAACTACAATAAGTGATATAGTTTAAAATTAATGTAATATTTTGTACACTAGACCTAGATACCAAACGTCCAGTTACTAAAAAACGAATGATAAAAATTCAGTATGACTAATAATATTCACATGACTGAGATTTATTAAGGTAAAAAAATACTCATCCATTAACTCGTTTAGATAACTATTATGCCAGTGTAATCTAATGGTTATTTTGGAATTTTGGATAACCAATTTTCTTATCTAGATAAATGTAATTTAAATCGCGCTCAATAAATTATTAATTTTACATAGATATTATTAATTTTTTTACTAATATTTTTCTATCAAAAGACTATTTGGTCAGTAAACACCCATTTTCTACTAACAAATTTGATATGTTTGTTACTCTTTACGTCATTTTACGACTTATTTGACTCTTTCGATCAATAAAGAAAAATCTGAAAAATCACGCCCAATTCCAGTTTTATAAGTCTTTCGTAATAATTTCAAAAATAATAATCCAACCTGCACAGTAAGTACCTACCATTTCTGCAGTTTTCTGTAATTCTTATTTTATTTAGTAAGCGCATAATATACCAGCTACAAATAAACGACCATTGCAACTCAGGGATTTGAAGTTTGATAGACATAAAAAACTATAATTTCTTATTGTTTGGCACGGTTTATATCCATGATTTAAAAATATATAGTCTATATATAATCGATCAGATTAACCGTTGTGAATTATCAAGTCCAGCTAATAAGCAATGTGTTGGCCAACATATTACTGAACCTGATTTTGATCGACTGAAATTGATCTGAGGTCAATAAACGTTTTGATAATTATTACCAAATCAGTATCACTCAAATAGAAGGATATTATAAAGAAGCAGGGCTTCTTACGGTCGAACGTTATAGTTGATAATGTGGCTGGTGAGTTGACATTTATCAAAGGTAGTGAATAACAGATTCAAATTACATTGTCTATTAAATAGTTTATTGTACTGTAGCCGACAGGCTAAATATAGGTGATTATACGAAACTAATGCTTATCTAAGAGATAATGATAACGATATTATTAAACGATATTTCATTGATAGGGTAATGACATTTTTGGAAGCTTAACTTATTCAAATTTATTTATTTAGTATAATATAGGAAATAGTAGACCATATACTGTACAGTATAATGATATATTAAATTGTGTGTCAAGGTAAGCTATATCTTTCTAAGTATTTTTACTTTTAACCCTCAAAAATATCAAATAGATCCAATTTACTCCCGCAGAAACCGCCTTTAAAGTTTTAAATCAAAGCAGTTTTATAGTTCAATAATATGTGTAAAAAAAAACTAATAATAAAAAACACATCAATACATTCATCGCTCCACTCGACATCTAAAATAGCGGCTGAGACGCACTAATATTTTTTATAAATATTTACCGAATAAATATAAATCTAGTTTGAATGCATTGAGTGTTTTCAGCGCGAAAAGAAATTTACATATTTCATTGGTCTCGAACGTGTTAAGTTGCAGATAGGGACACTTATGGTTTTGGTCTATAAAATAAGCACAACCAATTACGTATAAAATATATTTTATATTATAATCTCGTGCGCATTTAAATTGATGATTTTGCAAAAATGTGTCAGTCACAATATTGGCAAATTCACATCATTTGAATGCGTTTGAGATTTATTCTTGAAAACAATTTGTACAAAAGCAACCGTATCGAGAGAATTAAATATATTTGTTTTGGACGGGTATTTCAACGCACTCCAATGTATAATATGACGTTTTAGTGCGACGTGTTCGGCGATATATACGTGGGGAGAAAACCTCGCCCTCTCGAAATGATATTTTGACACGGGGAACAACCATAGTAAAACCGACCTTTGACGTAACGTCATCGTGTGTATAATATTTAAATATTTTGTAATATAATATTCGATACGAATTCTTTCCACGCATTATATAAATGCATTATTATACAGAGCGATTCATTCAGGGGTAGTTTTCGACAAATCTTATAGGGGGTGGGTGAAAATATTTTTCATCTTCATCTCATTTTTTTTTTCTGTCTATATGTATACGCAAGAACTAATTATTGTATAAACTGTATAAACTTTACATCTAAAATAAATTAAATAATTTTTATTCATAATACGTTTTTTATGTTTCGATTATTATATAGTTAGGTACTTTAAGTATTTACACGTTTACTTAAACCAGAGAAGAGTGGTGACCCACACCCTATTACTCGTAAAATTACCACTGTGGTGATTCCCCAAGAATTCTCGCCCTTGATTACATTACTTCAATAATACATTTACCAAATTCTGATTTTTAGAATATTATAAATACACTAAGACACTGTATTTTTTGTAAACACTATAATTTTATGTTTTTTACGTAAGAGTCTGTGTTGATTAAAAACTTATACTTTTCGAATGAGAATAACCTTTTTTGCTGTAAATTTTTAAGAAAATAGAATTGTTCGTGTTTATAAAAATTGTATGAATATTATACTAGCGTTTATAATAGCACTTAACTAAAAGTACCAGGCTGAGTATAAGGAATATGTATTTTGTATTATATAAAACCCGTGATTTAGTACGAACACGAACAAATGAAAAAATGGCCGTCATAGTTTCGTCGTAGAACCATTTTGCCGTCACCATTTTGACGTAAAGACACTTTGCGTTAAAATAAATTCATTCAATAATAAATAATCATAATTAATTTCAAAGATATATTTTAATCATTATAAACATATTATTATTTACAAATTTGAAAATATTCAATTATAATTAATAAATAAATAAAAATAATAATAGTTTTAAGGATTATAATTTATAGGTATCACTTACAACATTAAAAAAAAAAATAACATACAAAAATAACATACATAAAATAACATTATAACATAATTATTATAATATTCATCAATATTTAATTATAATAATAATAGGGTCATTTCAAAGACATATTTTGGAAACTTCTCGCAAAAATAAAGTAAAACTAAAATTTTTGTAATTACTCACAATTTTTATTAATCTTTTATCGACGTTTAAATATTTTTTTAATTTTTTTGGTGTACTTCTCCCCGCATTCAATTATGCGTAGTATGTATCACGACCAGATTGGATTTTACGGAGACTTGAAATAAACAACCACAATGTTGGATGACTGACACCTATTTCAACATTTAATCTAAAACATTATGATTAAAAATATTTTTTTTGTGACTGTAACTAACTTTTATTTTTAATTACCTCCGGTTGGCATATTCGGCATAATATTTGCATGATCTTAACTATTGATTACTCGATCGTGTATACTCCATAATGACGGTGGGAGGGAGAATGTGCTGGTCTACGTTCATTTTTTGATTAGTTTTTCCGGCCAATATAGTTATCTTCAAACCAATCCAAAAGATCTTGTAACTCGTCTGGTAAATACTCTGCTAGCTCATCTACGGCTTTATCGATGTCTTCAATTTTCACAAAAGCTAATGTAGTTATCATTTTAACGGACAGAGAAAAATCTGCATTATTATTGTAATTTGGAATCAAATCTAAACTATATAATTTTTAACGGAAATTTCCTGCTAGATGATATAAACATTCATTGATTTGAGCGTTATGAAAATCATTTTTCGTAAATAGTATAGCAGAATTTTCAAAATCATACAATATAAAATCAGGACATAAATTGGGTTTTAATTGTTTGTAATTTAGGAAAAAGTTAATGGTATATTTTAGCTTGCTTATTTGGTAAAAGTGCATAGATAAATGGATGTACACCTTCAAGATCTTTAGCCAGTATAACGTGAACTTGTGTAAAAAGAGGAAATGCAATCTTAAATGTTTCGTCACAAAACCATATTTTTGATTGTTCTAAAATATCTAAATTGCTTAATGTACCAAAAATTAAAATTCTATCTAGATCTGGCTCACTATCATCGAGTAAAAATTTTTCACTCACACATTCAGATGATGAATAAATTGTATACATTTCTGGTATTATTAGAGAAATTAAATCTTTATGTGCAGAGAAACCTTTTGCAATTTGTTGACATATACGTCGGATTTTTTTCTTTAATGCACAGATGGATGTTAGCGTACCCAAAAAAACATTATAATAATATTTATTTAATTTTTTATTAGGTTCTAGCATAATTGACGCAAAATATTATATTACTTATTTCAGCTGCTTGTGAAAGACGAGCAGTACACTCATTCAATACTATTAATGCAGATTCTAGCGTTTATTGGGATCGAATTTTAATTTTAGTCATAGCAACTTCTGTTTCAACTGCCACGACATCTGAGTCATAAGAGAGAGCTCGTTGATTCGTTTTAACACAGTGAAATCATTTACATTTGTACGAATTCTAGATTTATCTAGTAGTAGGTATATATAAGTATAAAGTTAAAATTAAAAATATTTCCATTAGCCGTATTTGACCTATATATGATGCATTCAGGATATGTTGAATATTGTGGGGTGTTTTTTTAACGGTAATGTGACCTTGATGTTGAAATGGCAATGGCAAAATAGTTTTTAAGGAAAAATAGCGACGGCGATTTGTTCTAGATTGGATTTGATACGAGTCTAATAACTCAGAAAATATACTTATAACAATTTTGATTTATATCATCGAAATTTTCAACAACAAAAACACGTGCCCGAGAGCTACACAACCCTAAACGGTACAAAATCAAACTAATTGCCCAAGTGTCTGAAAATAACATTGTCTTTGAGTATATAATTAAAAATTCAAAAATCGATATTCGAACAAAATATCAAAGAAAACATCGGGAGTCGGTTGAGCTTGCTCCCGGCGAATCACTCAGTGCGTACAGTATTAAATCGTGCGTAATATTACGTATACAGCATGGAGTTTCGACCGCCGATTTTGACATCGCGGCTGTCGCGTGCAGACTAACTACAAAGTCGTTCTCGGCGAATACACATTCGAAGTTTTACGGACGAAAAATAATAACTCACCCACACACACACACACACACCGTGAACCGTAGTCTTTGAATAATATTCAGCCAACGGTTATTTTATTGTTATCATTATTATGAATATTATTATACACCAGAGATCGTTTCTGTCGAATAATACTAACAATAATATGATAATAACGATAATAATATAGCACCAGCCGATATTCGCGGGATAGCGATATATCATTATATTTACGACGCGGACTCGTTCGATTTGAACTGCTCGCCGCGGTATCGTCTTGCCCTACTACCCGACTACAATATTATTATAATTATTATTACGTTTTCTGAAGTCGTAATATAAAATATTGTATTTTCGTGGAGATAAGTCGTCGTGTAATCGGATATCCGGCTAATTGCCGGGGTAATTATACAAAACTATACATGTATATATAACGAGTCTCGCCTTGCTGAGGCCGTCCGTTAACTGATCAACGAACATTTTTAGGAGCGGGTCGCGGGTCGACGACTTTGGTTGGTCGGATCGCCAGAGGGCCGGAGTGGGGATCTGCGGCGGCGGTCTTAAAAAAACCGGATACACCAGATAAGGAATATTGTTTAAAAAGTGCCGTTTTCCGCGAAATCACGACCTCAATAATAATAATAATAATAACGAAGTCGTTACGTGCGAGGTTCCCTGCTGCTGCATTGACAGGATGATGGCAGGACGAGGGGGTGGCAACACAAATCACTCGGGTTCAGAGCGCGATTTATTTCGCGACGATAATAATATAATAATATGTTGTCTCCGAGAGCTTATTTTGGGAACGGGGTCACATGCTCGAGCGGCGACGGCGGTGTACAGTGGTATACAGAACGATTCATCGAGCATGCCCGTTTTTTCATATAATAACGAACTCGTTCAAATTCCGTTGTTTGGAATTTTTAAACATAATATGTCTTAAAGACCATATTTTCAAATCCTCGGAATTTTTTGTAGCTACTACGGTGGTGACGTAAAACATCTGTTTTTCAGATAAGAACCCCCTTTTTAGTGTAAAAATTATTTAGTGAATATTTTGTTGAAAATGTTGACGTGAACCTAATTCAAAATTCGAACGAATAGTTTTTTTGTTATAAAAATGTTCATACTAAGACTAGTAAAATAGAAGTTTGTATTTACACAAGGCAATTATTTTTAAATAGTATATAAAAATCTCAAAAATTTTAAAATATAGGTCCTTCGTGTACGCTTAAAAATTCCAAAAATTAAATTTTTGAATAACTGCGTTATCGAAGTAGAAAAATGGAGCGAACTCGATGGCGAATCACCCTGTACATGTATACACACACACACACACACACACACACACACACATACACATATAATCGTATACGACGTCACAACGATGCATTATTATATAAAAATGTTGTATAGTAATAATATATATTAGGTACTCTGTATAAACGAATCGTATATAACTGACGATTGACGACGATCCGTCGAGTGCACCGATGCCGTTTTGAATTGATGCGCGATAATAATATCACTACGAAAAATATAAGATCCCGATATAATATTGTAACAATAATATACATGTACGTATAAACACTACTGATGTAACGCCAAAAAATTCGTAATCTCGCATGAGTTCGCTTAAAAAAACGAGTGCGCTGTGCGCCCCGCGCGACGGACCGCCGTTTGTCTTGCCGCCGACGGGCACGTGTGGGAGCGAAACGACAATAAATATTATTATTATGCGCCGGAAACTGTCCGACTCGGAAGTGCAGTGCGCGTTGCATTCGTTCGATATTATGTATGACAGTACTGTTGTGTCGTAACAGCGATAAATTCGTCTTCGCCAGATTTTGCATGGACCAAATTATATTTTCTGTACGCACGTACGTTTCACTATAGGGAATAGTTTAGGTATCTGCTGTACGGAAGTTGATAAAAAAAACTATGACCTATTTTGTAGTTTATCTCTCACATTATTACTGTTTTTGATAAGAACAAAAAAAAAAAAAGTAATCGACTTTTTTTGAATTTAGGAGATGTGTTAGATTTTTAAACATCTACAAGGGGGGTGTAGAATAAAAAAGTTTGGAAACGCTGCTATAAACCATCTACGACCATGACTTATTGTGTTTTATTCGGATGACCGCGGACAATATTTACAATTGTAATGCCACTTCGCGTCAGGTATATTATACTGTTGCAAATGTTGCACATTGATACACGCTTTAAGATTCCGAAAAGCTTAAATATTATGCTAAACGTATTATTATTACTATTTTTTTTTTTTAATAAACTAAGAAGACGTCTTTATATTTGATCCATTTAATGTAAGACACTTATTATTCCAAAAACTATTAACGTTTTGGAAAATATTTTTTATGTATAAATTTAAGTAGTTAAAAACAACATTTTTTACTATTGTTAACGTTATTATTTTTAACATTTTGATGCAACATCCATTTTTAATTTTTTATTCCAAATCAGAATAATTGTTGAAGTATTTTCGACCTATAAAAATCGAATTTTAAACGAGTAGTTTATGAAATATAGCTATACAATTATTTAAAATATTGATGAACTGAGTGGAATGCTACAACACAGGTAACTCAAAAAATATTGGTCTGCTATTGTAGTTTACTGACTCGTCTAAACACTATATAGATACTTTTATAATTATAATAAACTAGTTATTTGGAATTTTAAATTAACGGATCAAAACATTTTGAATAATAAGAAATAAAAAGTGAATGTTTTGTTTTTTAAAAAGAGTAAAAATACTTAAACAATATTAAATAAGACGTATTAATAGTCGTAATAGTATATTTCCAAAAATGTTGTTTTGTAACGATGACTGATTATGTAAAAGAAATATTTTCAAAAACTTTAGTGTTTCACGAAATAATGATAAGTGTCTTTCGTTAAATGGATTACCTCGTTATATATATGCATAAACGTGTGTATATTGTGAATATAATAGTATGTACGATTTTATTATTCATTGATAGTTACTCTGTTTTTCTGCAATAGCATTCAGAATCAGTACGAATTATAATGGTACCAGATCTTATACCTATGTATAAAACTCAAGTCCGACGTCTTATACCAAATCATCATGGCACACACCCAATTGCTAAATTTATGATTTATCATATAGAACGAGAATATTTGTGGGCAATGTTCAATAAAACAATATCATCGAATCTAAATACTGTTGAATATTTATAAAATGACCAATGCGACTTGATGAAATAAAGGTGAACGATCGGAAGTTTTTCCCGAGTCCGCAAAGATACACGTGTACAACTATTTTTTTTTAAAATACGTATGCTGTTTTGAAACTCACTGGACTGTATGAGATGGGGGAACTGTTTTTGAACTGCAATCATTATTTTATTTGACGTGTATATGTTTGAATTTCCTCGTTTGTTTAAATAACAAAATAACAATAATAACAATAATTGACTGAATTTCTACCACCAACGGGATATTTTGTGTTTATTTTTAATTAACATCTATATACATTTTTAACATTCAACATGTATTTTGTCAACTTTAAATAATAATTTCAGCTGAAATTGCAGTTAATGGTAAATTGCAATAAATAAATCCCAATAATTTTCAATTACAAATAATTAGTTAACTATATAAAATAATCGAGTTTTTAAATATATTTTTGAAACATATTTTTGAAAAGACATACCATATTATTATTTCAAAATATTTTGGGTATTTTTGAAATTTATAGACATTTTAAATGTTTATCTTTTTTAGTTCATGTTCGATTTATAATTTGTTCCAAGTTAAAAAAAATTGATTATTTAATACAAGCTAATACATTTGATAAAAGTTTAAAGTTATTATCGTATAACTTATGACACTCGAATATCACCCAAGGAATTTCTTGGGAAAAAATAATTCTCGAAATATTCCTTTATCTTTTGAGGTAATTCCTTTAAAAAAAAAAGGTCAATTATCAAGTACGAGTAGAACGACAATACTAAACAGTCTAAATAATTATTATAATAAAATAATTATTTTAAAATTCCATCTTTACACTGACTGCTGACATTTTTTAAGTAAATAACTTGAATTAGATTTGTATATTATACGGTACAAATTAAATACGTTTGTAAAATCATACGAGTCTCCTTATTCTTCTGTTATATTTCTGGGTATAAAATATTTGTCTTTCGGATCATTTACAACTATGAGTTCATTAAAACATAATATGTGGATATGAATTATATTTAAAATAAAATCATAATATTCCCGATAAATTCCCGGGAATTTGCTCATCATTACTCGTACCCAATCACTGCAGCGGTATGCCGGTGCGCCATGTCATTTAAGTTGTACTTACACATAATTAATACAATAAAACCTCATTACAACGGAATCGCTCGATACCAACTGATTTTTTCGTCATAAAAGAGTTTCCGTCTTAGGAAAATTTAAAATACGAAAATATACGAAATACAGGTTATACGGGACTGTCGTTATTTTCCGTTGTAAGGAAATCGCCGTCTTGTAGAGGGTCAGTTATTTAAGGAGGTATACATATTTCATATACCAGTCACCATACTTGTGTAAAAGCTCGTACCTACATAAATAATCATGTTGCGGTCGTCGTCGTCGTCGCGCAATCATAATAATATTTTAACATGATATTATGATAACATACGGTTTTGCGATTAGTATGAGTATATTGTTATTAAAATAGAGTTTAGCGCGCGCAAGGCACACACACGATATATCGTACAAACAACCCATAGGTAGTGATAATACAAATGATAATGTTATATATATATATATATTATTACATATAATAGCATCATATTATACACGTATAGGTGGTACCTACCTAAATAAAATAATCTCGACAGCATATTTACCGAACTCGACCGAAATACGTTTCGGTAATGCGCGCGGTGTTTATTTTGTTTGCTCGCGAGGTTTCAGACCTATCGCGTATTACGTACTTTATATTATGTATACAATATACCCTTACGCGTTGTATATGGCGCGTGCCCCAGTAAAATTACAAACCGTATAACCTTCAGTTAAGTCTCTTGACAATATTGCGGGGCCGCACTGCGAAACGGCCTCGGCGGCGGGTGGGTTGTGGAATGGGGTGGGGTCGGATATTATATATTAGGCATTATATATTATATCCGTTGTTTTACATGGTGGCGTTTGCCAAAGGCCGCGGCGAAAATGTCAGACTGCGTAATAATACCTACCCGATATAATAACACATTATACATACATAATAACACAGGGCGAAAAGGTTTCTTTTATGTTTTATTTTTTCGCCCGTCGCCGTCGTCGTTGGAATTAAACTGCGCCACCCGCGAAAACATAATATTTTATAAATAAATAGCATGAGATGGACCGGCGGCGCTAATTAAACCCGCCCCCAATCACCAGGTCTGCTAGAAGGCGGACGCGCGTGCACAGGTGTACCTACTCCTACGGCCGTCCGCGGACTTTCGTCAACAATTTTCGTTTTTCCGAGAAGATGTCCGGCACACTGTTTGTAGTTTATTTTCTTTCTGGCTCACGCGTAACGCGCACAAAACATATTCACATAAAAACGGGGGTTTTTTTTTTCGTGTTTATATGCCAGTAATCTTAAAGCTACTAATCATCCGTTACAAAAAATATGGAGAGTAATACTTTTGAGGGTATGACGTCGCAGCCAGGGACGGCCTAGGATAAAAATTCAGGTCGAGGACTTGTATTACCCTACATGCCATAGTTCTACTCTAAATAAACTACTCTTAAAGAAATCATAAAAAAAAAAAAACGATCTGAGATAGAAAACAAACACCGCGATGGCATCCTCTGGATAATCTCATGTCAGGTATAATATATTATTATTGTCGTAGTGAGCTTGTAAAACGTGAGCTACTCTCGTCCGAATTTATCGAAATGATATGAAAAACCATACGCCGGGAAAACAGGTATTTTTAGCAGCAAGACGCGCTCGTCCTATACATAATAATATTGTACTGCTGCTAGACGACGACGACGAGTGTGCCGCCGACAGTTCCTACCAATTAACGATTTCACGCGGCGATGGTGTCAAGTATTGGACGGGGTCTTTATTATTGTTATCATTTCTCTGTAATCAAATTATCCGGAAGGGCGTTTCTTTCGAAGCCCTCGGCGGCTCAAAGGGAAGAATCGACGGCTATTAATTAAACGAGCGTATAATTAAATTTTGACAAGTTAAAGGAATACGCGGCGGCGGAAAGAATGAACGGCAAACGGGTGTAGCCGGGTACTACCTATATAAGTGTAGAGCAAGAGCGAAAATTCGTCGGTATATAGTGGCTTTTTTCCCCTTTCTTTTTCCCATCGAGGCGCGTGTACAGCGTATATAATAATAATAATAATCGTTTGATATCAAAGCAGCGGCGGTGGCGTTTGCGTAGGACGTGCACTTTCTCGACGTGATCATTAAGCACAAAGACGATATCCGACGATCATTATAATAAATACACACACACATATATATATATATATATATATAAATGTGTGCGTGTATATTAGCGATTTGTAATAAATTATTAATGATCGCAACATTTTTAGACTAAACAATTATTTTAAATTTTAATGTACAGCCCCGTCCCTTTATATTGTATCACACGATTGAACCGGCTATTGAAATACGAGAAGGTCGTCGTCGACGGACTAAAAATTAACAAAAACCATTCTTTTATGCATATATATTATATATTATATTTAAACGCGCCGAGAATGTTTGTATCGAAATCAAATCGTATCCGATTTCGTTAAGTCTATAAAACATGCAATCGGCGCAACTATTTATACTTGGAGAAAGGGTGACGATCGTATATAGGGATGGCTCACTAGCACCCCCATAGCTACATATCGGCACTCTGTAAAAATATTAGCTAAACGTATTATAATATTATGCATTTATTTTCGGTTAATAGCAATTAAAGTGACATAAAATATTGACATTCCGCGATAGTTCTGATCATTATAGTGACCATAGTTGCATCGATGTGACTGTATAATATATGTTAATACGAACTGCAGAATCGAAAATTGCGTGAAAGTCAAATGTCATAGTTCGATATAAAATATTTTACAATATTTTAGGTACACATACTATTTGATATAATATATTAATCGAATGTTTCCTGACTGATCAACGTAGAGCCTAAATTATAATATATATAATTATAGAGACTTGACATTTTCATTGTATCTTTGTACCACCATGTAAGATGAACTTGGATGAGATTTTTTTAAAATTCACATTTTAAAGAGGAGGAGCTCAATTAAGGATTTTGAGATTCACGATGAAAATAGGAATTTTTTTGTCTATAAATGCATGGTTACCATTGGTTACAGATTATAAAAGTAATAGTAGAAATTAGTATTTTTTATTTTGTTTATAAATGGTTACCATTGGTTACTCGGGAAGATGAGATAAAAGAATGCCCCAAGTCATTGCGTTTATGGTCTCGAATAAAGAAATTATATCTTAAAACAAAATATATGAGAGGTGAATGTATGTTCATAGTTTATATTATTATCAAAAACTACTCGACCGATTTTGATTAAAATTTCCAATTGTCCTCAGAGATATCGGAAAAGTTTACAAAGTAATTCGAACCAAGTGCTATATCCAATCCGCGATACCGAATATTGTCCGTCTCGGTCGAACTAGTTTACAAATAACAAGGTACACGCTGACGTCGAATTGCCGTGAATTGAGGTACGATAAAATCAAGATACATCTATACAACTCTAAATATATTTTATTTTGATCATTTTTTTACAGCCAAAGTCGGGTTGTAGAGTTAGCGTTTATCATATGGATATTTAGCACATTGTATTTATGTAAGCCTTATTTCAACGAATCAACTGTAGCAGTAGGTAATAATAATAATAATAATTGTTCGCTGTATTATATTGTGCACGGTCACATCCGGGAGTCGAGCAAAATAAAATAATATGAACGTTAATTACATCATAGAAGCGTACTATGTCGACTTCAAAAGAGAAATCGAGTGACCATAATATTAAAATTGAGTTATAAAATAATTCGCTGATGACCTGACGGTGCCTTTGTTGACATAATTCTGCGTATGCTAAATATGATATTGAAATACTTTAAAAATACTTATATAAAACCGTAAGTATTATAGTTATAATATAACTTATGTGGAAAATTTGATGATTTTACAGTAAAAATTGAATTTCACATTCAAATGTTATGTACTCACAGTCATATTATGCATTTGCAGATACACTGGTTGAGAAATTCATATAATAAAAACACAATTCTTATAATGATTAATTTCATTACTTTTTAATTCTTAATTCTGAACATAATATTTTTGATGTCAACACACACCAAAAACCAGAGACAGATTCAACGAATACTTACCAATAGACGTAAATCCAATATCAATTTATTGAAATCGATACACGTCAAAAATATTTCCAGAACTATGAAACAAATCATAAAACTAATCATTGTAACAATTGTGTTCATAACAATGCGATTTTAAGGTTGGTTTTTTAAAAATGTTATATGTCATATTTCTACTAATCAAAATATTAACATAATATAATCTGTAACCAATGGCAATACAATTTAAACAAACAAAAAAATATTCGATTTCCGTGAGCTAAAACTAAACTCTTGTATGATGAGCCACCCTATGGAAACTTATAGAGGTTGAAAAATAAGCTATGAACACCCCTCCATCGTCGAGTCTCGAGGAATCTATTGATATCATGAGTTTTACTCTTTAAAAACGGTCCAGTAGGTGAGTATAATATAGAGAACAAACAAAGGAACATTAATTTGTATACATCTTCCTTCATAATATATACATATAGATGGGTGATGACGACGATGATGATGATGATGATAAACATAATGATAATGACAATATCCACGTATGTATACTAAACGATATTACGTCGTATATAATAATAATATTACTAGGACGGATATTAGTTTGGAAAAAAGTCCGCGAGTGAAAATCGTTTGAAACGCTACGGTCGGCGCTGATGAATTCGTCGCAATTGCGTAATCGTACTCGTGCGCGGCGGAGGGAGGCGAAAAATATGTGTACAATAATATGTGTGCTTGCGAGGGAGTGCGCCGCCGTGGGGCGAGTGCATCATCGGCTGAAGCCCCACGACAGACGTCCGGAACACGTAATAATTATCGATTTTTCCATAGGGTACATTAGACACTGCGACGGTATATTATAACAGTATTAGTGCCTCGTGATTAAAATGTTGAAAAACGTAACGTCATAACACATGCGTACGGGGTCAAACTATAAAATATTATGCACGCACAGTATACAGGGTGACCCGTTTGAACACTTATATCGTTTTCTCGAAAGGTTTTGACGTTTTTGGAAATGTTTTTTTTTTGGATAATTAGCAACCAATTCAAAACTTTTCTCTTCGTTTCGATTAAACGAGTATTTATTCAGTTAGAACTAAGTAGAAGTAGTCTCGAATTGACTGAACTCGTTCAAAATTTGATTTTCTTTTTTATCCAAGTTTTCAGAAAAATATTCCGTTTCGGAGTACGAGATTAAAAATGCACACAGTCGTTGAAAACTGTGTTAAAACAAATTATGACGATAAAACATTAAGAAATGTAATCATTTTCAACAATATCTTTTTGAAATTAAAGTCAAAATAATTATCTAAAAAAAAATATATATATATATATTTCCACAAATAACCAGCGTTTCCCTTAAATAAAAGAATCGGCTTGCACTATAATCATAATATACAGGTAAAACGTCGTGATTTACGGCAAAATGATTTATACATGTAGTATTTGCGGAAAATCGTAAAGAATACGAACAAAGACGTATTAAAAAACAAAAATGCAGTTTTCGATTTTATGATGTGCGTGATTGTGATGATCGACAGCCTCACAAACAATTTACTTTCGAGGAGTACGACGACAGTAATTTATCACTGTACTTCCAGCATCGAATTCGAATAATTTTGTCATATTGTTATTTATTGAATATTGGGGAAAAAACGTTTAAAATCATAATAATTATTATTGAACTCGGACGACGCCGCGGCGTCCGTGTCTTGATTATTATTATTTCGCTGCACTAAACCAATTTTATGAAAACTCCTCTGCTGGTTATTATACTCCAGACTATGTTATATATATATATATATATATACGATAGGCATTTCCCGAAGGGTATGCGTTTTGCCGTCTGTATAGCGACGTTTTCCGTGCACGCGTACTATACCTGTGCACAAAATTATACACTTGCAACAGTTCTTTGAACGGGTACACAGCGTAAGCAAATTATATTATTATATATTGTTTAGTAAACCGGCGTGGTTGAATTCAGTTAGTTTTCCGACGTCGACCTTCTCCCGTTCGCGAGCGTTGTATTGAATTAAGTCCATCGCGCGGTAGATACATTTTCATCACAAAGAAATTTAATTTTCCGTCGGAAATAAAACTATTACCTACCTATATATCGTACGACGTGCGAAGCTCGCCGACTGCCTGTTTTGTTGCAATGCTTAATTATAGGTATATAGTTATTATTATTATTATGCATGACGTATTGTGTATCAGATAATCCATTAAGTGTCTACAATTATTATTTCGATAAGTTTTAACATTTTTTATACAATTTTTATGTCATTTCCAAACAACATACTTTCTGAAAAAAAATATTTGTTTTTACTATTTTTTATCCTTATATTTTTTTTAAGTTTTTTTACTTTTCTGAACGACAATATACATTTTTTTATTTCATATTCCTACGCAGAATATTATTCAAAGTACGTATTTCCATCTATAAAGATCAAATTTTGGAAGAGTAGTTCATATTATAGTTATAAGTATTAATAGTTTAGATTAGTTTAAATTATCTACACTTTAAATACTTATAAATAATAAAATACTTGTCCAAAATTTGATCTTTATGGATTGAAATACTTAGAATAATATTCTGCTTATGAATGTGAAATTAAAAATGTATGGTATTTTTTAAAAAAGTAAAAAATTTAAAACATTAAAACGATAAAAAATAGTAAAAAGTATAACTTCTTTTCAAAAACGATTAGAAATTATATCAAATTATGTAAAAAATAAAATTATCTAAAAGGTTGGAACTTTTCAAAATAATGAATGTAGAAAATTAAATGGATCACTCTGTATGTATATAATATACACCGCACTACTCGAATAAGACTAATAAACTACAGTCGAGGTAACATTTTTTTTTTAAATATCAACCCGAAAACGTACCAACGAAATGAATGATAAAATAATCATCATAGTATAATTTTAAAATTGTTATTATTCCCGGGGAGATTTCGTTAAAAAGCCACTATCGCGCGCATAAAAGCTAATTTTTAAGGATTTACGAGGGGGTAAAAAAATAAGTATTTTGAAGCCATAATACCTGCCTGTATAATTTATTTAAATTATAAATCAAATAGTACAACAACGACGAAATAAAAACTCTTATTTAAATCTCTCTTGAAGTAGTGACTGGTGATAAATCGTTTTATATATGAAGTTAGTTCGTACCTATAATATTAAATGCATATTATTTGACTTTCTATTGGATTTAACAATTGATTTTTCTGTTGGGCGTTTGTTCAAATGTGCAAGTACTGATACGTCGCTGATTAAGTGCCGTCGTCATAAAATGATTATACGCAATTATTATATTTTTATTATGTGTAGATATTTAATTAAAGATAATTTTGAAGATTTTTTCGAAACTATTATGCATATTACGATTAACATTTATACTCACCAGCAAAAAAGAGAAAAAGAAAACGACCGTAATTATTACTACGTTAATAATATTCAGAGGCTATTCGTTTTCAAGCACGTTATCTATTAAGGTTCAACATGAAAAGCTCGGAATGTTCAAAATCAATACGTTCCATTAAGGGTGCATTATAATTTGTCTAGATGAAAAATAAAAAGTTTTCTAAACAAGCTGAGAGTATTAAATATACGCGTCGGTAGATGACGCATTGCAACGAAATGAATATTGTTAAGACAATAGTAGTTTTATATATTTTCAGCGAAACGTAATTTCGCGGGAATTATTATTGATGAAGGTTTGTTTTTGTTGACATGAGTTAGTGGCATAACGAGATTTTTTTTAAGCGATGTTCCATAATATTATGTATATAATATTATCTTCTAGTTTACAAGATGATTTACAAAGCATGTTCACCCGCTATTTTTTTACTCAAATAAAGAATTTATTACGATTTTGATTTTTTAAACTATAAATTATTATCGTTAATAATATGTATAGTTTATAGAAATCTTCGGCGTTCATATCCGCCAATATTATACGGTTTCGGGTTGACACGAAGAACGAAAAACCCAAAGACACAAACTATTTCGTACATCGTTTATACCGCCTGTACGTATATATATATATTATGATGTACATATTATCAACGTATAACACACAAAATTAAATGCCATAGACCATTATTATTACTAGTAGTAATTAAAATACTAGTAGTATTTTTATAGTATCGACCACCGCCTCTGACGTAGAGCTGCTGTCGATACCGCGATGCTTCATCCGTTCACAATAATCGTGGGGTGAGACACGCGCTAGTGGTAATACGAGTAATTTGTTTTGAGACGTAAAAATATGATTCCGATAAATTGACGGAATGTGTTCGCAATTTGTGCAGAAATGAAAATCGATAACGTTCTAGGCGATGACAGACATCGTATGGATACGATTTTTGGAATTTTCCACGGAATAAATCGCATGTAATAATTAATCGTAGCGGGTATATATAATCAAATTGAATTTAATTAATTGAAAATAAAATTAAATCATCTCGAACGCACAACAATTTTATTGTTGTTGGTTGTTTAATATTTCATAGTTTGAACTGTTGAAATCAATGCTTATGATTTGATTAAGGATTTAGGTGTTCAACGCGAGACTTTACGATCACGATAATACGACTGCGTAAATTGTGATAAAACTGTAAGTACTGGGCTGTGTCGGGGACTGAAAACAAAAAATAAATATACAAAAAACTTAATTTCAAATACTGTAGGCCCTACGTTTTGTAAACTAGTGTCTTTGACGTACGTCATGACAGCCTTGCAATTTTTAAAATATTGGAATTTAATTTTTCTTTTATTTAGTACGCTATTTGTACGAATGTGTACGCAGTGTTTTAAAATTTTCACGTTGCCAAAAGGGGTTCAAATATATCAAAAATCTTTTGGGGGGGCTGGAGTGTAGGTAATAGTGTAAATTTAGGTTAGAGACATACCACATATCCTGTAATAATTAGTTGTAAACTATAAACTTCTAAAACGCGTTCGTTAAGCAAACGTTGGACGGTCTTACTTGACCACAAATTTGGATTCCGTATGACCAAATGACTGCTATAATAACTTTATAGATGAGAATTTTGTTTTTGAGGCTGAGCATAGGGCGGGAAAGGTGAAGGCGTGGGTTACAAAGTTTTCTTTTGTTTTTGGTGTGATATTTCCAGTTTTTACATTTGCATAGCATATTTCGATTGAGTAAAAAAAAAAAAAAAAAGCATATTTTAAAAACTTGAACAGTTGACTGCAGCTGATAGCCCCTGCTCTACTATTCGCTATTCAACCACAGTATACCGTCATAAGTAAATAATACTATTGCACATGATAATATTATTTATCTTGCTCGACGTTCCTGTGTCTCTCTGTTAGCCTGCAGCAGTTAAAGAATACATTATTTTGCCGAGTGCCTACAACTCCACTGCTCGCGTAAACGACGAATCAGTGATTCGTAAACCGTGGCGGTGTTATTATATCGCGGTATACTTTAGTACCGCCGAAACGGTTCGTTTAAAACTCGTAATTGTTTTCGTTTTTCCGCTGCGTTCGGTGTAATTGCAATATAACACGTACGCGCATACATTACACTATTTTATAATGTATATTATTATTATTATTCTCGCCAAGATTGTTCGGGCCCAAACGCTGATGGCGCGCGCGTTTTCAGGTGCCGTCTCCGGTGGGTGGGTGGGTGGGTGCGACGGACCGTTTTAATTTAAGCGGAATGCGCGCGTTCCAAGACGTCCGCCGGCGGTCGACCGGAAAATTCCGGACGCGCCTCGGGCAGGAAAAAAAATATGAGCTCGGGCCCACGCACCCCTTGCGCCCGTATAGTCGTCGCCGTGTGCCGCCTTCCTCGCGCCGCCGCCGCCGCCGCTGCAGAGCGGTTGTATTTTTATATTTTTTCGCCTCCCAAATCCGATTGTTCGCGTTTCCGCCACCACAACATTACAATATTATAATAAAATCATCGGCTTAGGCGATGCGATATCGTTTATTATTTATCGTTGCCCCGCGCGTCGTAAATTACGCGAGATTTTATTATTTTTTATCCATATCATTCCGCGGTCGGTCCGCGAGCGTGCACGGACTACTCGGCATATTGCACAGACGAAACTTGTACCAAATTGTTAAGGGAGGCGTGGTATATACCTATCCCTCTGATATCTATTTATTTTTTTATTAATCGCGGTGTGAACATTTTCCCCGTACACCAGCTTTCCACTAAGCGTATATTATTGCAAGTGTTATATATATATATATATATATATATATATATATAGGTAGAAACTATATATTTTTATTCAATATATAACTTTTTTTTTGACCCGAATTGTCTGTCTTTTAAATTTTATATTTCCAATATAATATATCGTTATTTTTTAATAAATTTACAACATCCCTTTTAATATTATTGATAATAATGAATAACCGCAAATATTTGAAAAACAGTCTTGCAGCATACTCTAACCATGGAAATATTTGAGACATTTAGTCCCTCATGTAACCACCTAGTGGTGCCTATGCCACTCGATCTCAGCACTCACTGGACGAAACGAGTTGACGATTTTTCAGTTATGCGTTATTATAAATTATTTTGCCGATAAAAAAAAATAAAAAACCAATAAAATTACATTTTTTGCATAATAATGTTGTAACCATTAGTACCTACTAAAATTTTATAAAAAAATATAATGACAATTTTCCAAAAACACAATGATACACCTAACCTACTTAAAATAAAGTTATTTGATAAAATATTGTCTTAAGATTTAAACATTCACCTCGTTATATGAGCATATTATTTCATAGTGTCCCAACACTAGGGATGAGCACGCAGCATCGAAGTCTCTATATTGTTATTATATAACACTAAAAATTGATTTTCAATCGACGCAAAAAGATGAATATTTCCTAGGATACGCGTACACACACATCTATGCTTTGCTATGCTGTCTTGTGCATATTACATTTAGGATATTTTGTCGTAAAACGACACTCGAGATTTGTTCTACGGGTTTAATCAATTTACTTTCTGAAAATGACATAATATTGATTAATGACTTCCAGATATCTTTGACGATCATTTTCGTACACAATATGGTGTACGGATATGATGATTATAAATCTATCGTCTTCTAGTCTTACATACATTGATCGAGAGTGCTATATAAAATACTTGTACGAGACACCCTTTACTGTAATTTACACTCGACCCTACTGGTATATTAACTGTTTTATAATCTATTTAATAATATATCACTTATAATGATAATATGATATAAAGTTTGTATAAAAAAAAATCCATTCACCCTTATCTTGTAATTTAGAAGTGTATTAATAATTAATGTACTAAAAATACAATCATAATTAATAGTTTCAATATATAGTAATAGTTCGTAACATTAAGAATATTCAAACTCAGAAAAGTGGCTAAAGTTTATAAGTGATACGATTATGTCATTAATTCATTTCTATAAATGAATTTTAAATGTTTGGAAAACAGTCTAAGATCGTTATAATAGGTAGTTTTCTTATTGCTAGTTTTCAAATTTTTTAATGGATATTTAATTTTTAAATATTTACAATAAAAATGATATTTTTCACAGTTATCCGATATTATAAATGCCTAGGTACTTATTATATTCTAAATATTTTTATCGACACTAAACAGTTATTAATATTTAACTCTGGCCATTGTTGGAATGGATAATATGATATAAGGTAAATGGTAGAATTAAACGTATTCAACCTATGATTTTAATAATTTTGACGAAACAGTATAAATCAGTTACTTAGTATGATTTAAAATTTTCTATATTATTTTCATAAAAGACTTTAATCTTAAGACTATTTTATTCTAAAATCCAATTAATACTTTTCATTAAAATCTCCTATAACTTTTGTACAGTATTTAAAAAAATTAATTTTTAAAGTTATCTTCTATATTTTTACGGTAAAACAATTATTGTTATTACAAGGACAATTAATATCATATTGTATAATAACTAAAATATAAATAAAATTGATTGAATCTATACAAGTGCAATAATTTACATGAATGTAACTATTTATAATGTGAAAAAAAAATTGAAATTAATTAAATTGAAATGATCGCATACTCGACTGCAAATAAAGTCATAAAAAAGTATTACGAAATAAATTAATAAATTAGAACCGTTTTGTAGAAACTCTATCCTCAAAAGAATACGCATTGCTTAGGCTTCTTTTTACCCGTCGCATTAAATTGAATACTAATACTATAAATACAATGCACAGCATTGCAATTTGATCACAATAAAAATAAAAATAATATCCAAGTAGGTAGGTATAGTTGCATAGTGGATGTCTCGTCCACTTTCAGCTGTCGTCATTCCAAATGGCGGTCATTTGCTTAAATTTGAATTTAACTTCAAAAGCGCTAGTCCGAAACTATACGTTGCGCCCGTCGTCTAAATATGTATTTTTCATTTTTTGGTCATACGAGGCGACGCGATGGAGCGGTTTTAAAACCTGCCGAGGCCGCATTATAACACACAATACAATACAATAATAACGTTTTTAATTTACGAGCGTGGCGACTACATGCAGTAGGACGAACTTCTCAGGGGTTTTGGAGGTCGCAGCGAAATTTAAGACGATCGTCGATAATAAAATATAAATTTATTATGTATGGAAACTGTCAATGTTTAATACGCCGTCGGACGACGTGACGCGGCTCAGAGACGTCGCGGTCAAGGGTAGTTGTTCTATACGATGGATGATATACATAGTTTATTTAGCCGATGGGATCGTGCAACAACAGTGCAACCTATATCAACAACAATGTCGTCGTCGTTAAATCGGAAGAGACCGAAAATTTTCTCCCCCGTCGGCGGTGGTCGTGATGGTGGAGGATTGGTGCGGAGGGGTAGAATGAGTGTCTAAGCCTCTGCTAATAATTATTACGTACCCTCCTGGTGGCGGATTAGTGCTCGCGTTAGTTGCAGTGTTTGCGTTTCGGCCCGAAACGCCAGCGGACCCTCGAGAAGTCCCGAACAACTTCTTTTATATTTTTCTGGTCGACTTCCTCGGTATATGCGCGAATGTCTACAGCTGCCTTACACGTGTCTTTATCATTATATTATATTATATTTACACGGCAAATTTGATAACAAAATAAAGTGCATATACCTAATAAAGTGATTTTGTGTACAAAGTACATTTTTAAAACAAAAATATAAATATCTATATATTACGGGTATAGGTATAAGTGGTATAATATAATAATTTTTTTAACTATGAATATACCACATATGTGGTTAAACTAGAAAAATGACTCGATATAGACTATATTGGCTCGTTTAATTTTATTCAATCGTCTGTTTAGCGAGTGTTGTCACATTTAAGTTTTTGGACAATTCTAAACTCTAAAATTTATCATTTCAAATCTTTCTTAGTCAAAACAATATTTTTAAAAAACAAATTTATTAAAATAAATCAACAATATGGGCTAGTTATGTAGTTTTACAAATTATATCGAAAAATAATCGTCCCCTTCACTGACGCTGAATTCGTTAAAAAATGTATACTTGCTACTGTTAGTTGTTCCTAGCCTTCTGCTAGGACTTATGTAAGAAAAACTGACGTATTAGGAAATATTTTAATGCAGTAATTTAAAAAAATAATTAAACGCAAATTTAAGCTTAATTAAGCTTAATTAAGCGCAAACTCCAATAATTGTTGAATACTTATATTGTCTCTGTGTCCTGTCAATTTAATGTCTACGCACGTTTTCGCGTGAAATCATGATATTAAGTAGCTAGGTATAAAATTACGTTTCTAATAAAATACCGTGAATTTAAAGTTTATTATAATCTTCTCATTTTTAGAAACGTCAATAGGTATTTTTATTCATTTATATTGACCGTTATAGACGTGAGCTTCTGAATTGCGTTTAAGATGTCAACAAAGACGCGTCGTTGATTTAACTTTGAATATTTATAACGTTTAAATTGCAAACGGACTGCAAGGAAAAACAAATATTACTCCATATGTAAATAGCTAGGCGCATCCAGGAATCGTCCGATGTTAAGTGTTATGTAGTCGGTGTGCAAACATCAAATTGACATCAACGGAAAGAGTGTATTATAATGTGTGTTATTATTATTATTATATATCGTATTTATATTGCAACGCTAAAGTAAAGAAATAAAAAAAAGATTTGCTACTGAAAAGAAGAAATAGTGTTTGTAGTTATATTATAATAATATATACTGCTACAAGGACGTGTAAACAGCACAATGGCCGACAGTCACGTGCTCATATTGTGCTTTAGAAGTTACTAGATTGCTAAGGCCTTAATTCCGATATACATCTAAGTTTATAATTTTTTCATTCTTATTTTTTATTTTCGCAGACATGAAGATGAGCAAAGTGGGCAACCAAACCAACTCGCAAGACCCTCAGGCGGTTAACTCTCGGGTTTTCGTGGGAAATCTCAACACATTTCAATGTAGCAAAACCGACGTTGAAAGAATGTTTCAACGATACGGCCGTCTAGTGGGTGAGTAAATTATATGATTTAATGTATATAATAATGTTCATTTTCGTATGTATTTTTTCGCACAGAATCTGAGAAAAAAATGTGTTTTGTTTTAATATATTATTATTATGACGTTCGAAAAATTTCCAACGGTTTTTGAAACTATTTAATCCATTTATACATCAATATTTACTCCGAACCACCAGTATTTGTATCTATTATAGGCACGATTTCCATACCAATCTATAGATTTTCTATATCTGATATATAACACAAATTTCGGCAGATATGATTTTCAGAATAATAATAATCGCAATTTCCATATTACTAACTAATGCGTTTGTAGTACAATAATCACGTGACGACAACAGAATTTCATTGAAATCAAAACATTATATTATACATTTGTGCACCTAATTTTATTGTGCGTGTTAATAATATTCCCTGCAAAAACGTTATCGTCGGTAAAATGTCGAAAGTTGCCTTGACGATAAACCGCGAGCATTGCGATTACATTATAATAATATATATTATGCGTTATATTGACTACGATCGGTTCAGAAATTCAATGTTTAGACGACAATATTATTCTAATCGCCCTGCAGAGTGATCCATAATTATATTATTTTAAAAATATATGAAACAACCCGATTTTCGACCATTATTACCTGCAGTGGCACCGAACTCATAAACTGCCAAAAGTTCAAAATATGTCCTAGGAAAGGATTAATATCGAAATTATCCAAATATTAATATTTATTATACAAAGCGAACGTTTGCTTTTAGTTCGTGTATATTATTATAATATTTCTTGTTTAGTGTCAATACAGATTGCAACAATTAAGTCATAATATCATAATAATATTATAGTGATAAACTAATAAAATAAATATTCAATTATTGGATTTGTATACGCGAAACCTCGCAACCACCACTAAGTTACGATGTTCAGGTGAAAACTTCCCGATGACCACCTGTCAATCCCATCACGAATGGCAGTTCGAAAATAGGGTAAGACGGTCGCGATTAATAAATAATTATGACTGTTTAATTAATTATACGCCCGCGTCTAAATTTAATATTATTAAATTCATATTATAATATTATTACCTCGTTAGCAATGCGTCGGGCGGATTGATTTAGATGCTAATTTCTTTATATCCGTATATTATATACGGATAAACACACATTGGCCAGTTATTCGAAAACATTTTCTCGCTCCAGTGTAAATATATTTATTTACGGTACATTTAAAATGCAACGTACAACATTAACCCGACAAACACGCTACGCTTCTATATTGAGGTCATCTAATCCTCTTAAGTTTAAAGTTCGCTCATAACAATGTATAGTCGTTTCCTGACACCGTCGCTGTCGTCGCTAAGACACACACTCAGAAAGACTACTTCGAATAAGATATATTATATAATAATTTGTATATGACATTAATTCGAACATCTCATTAGATATACAGCACAGCGTCGTATTTACACCGCCACCTCTCCAGTTGTGTGGGTAATCGAGAGGCGGCCATCTCTAAGTTTTTAGGGGTTGTCGTGGGTGGATTATAAATAGGTGATAATTTAGTATTAACTATGCCTAGTATTATAGTACATATTTGATAATAACTACGACAGGTTAGTTACAAATATTAAAGTGAAAGTCTTTACTGAGCAGTTATTTGTGCTGCAGAGTGGTTGACATATTAAATTACAAATATATAGCTTCTGAAAAATGTCAAGTTCGCCACGTCACTGCACTCCACTATAATACTATATATACGGTAATAATATTATTTATGATTAGGTTTATAATTGATCTGTCTTCGCCGACCGGCGATATGAGAGGATTTAGTTTTTGGGCAACGAATTATTAATTTTCCGGACGATATTCTACTAAAAAAACTGCGGTTTCTATCCGTGTACAAGAAAAACATATTATTCGCGGCGTTCACAGTACACACGTTATAATATACATATTATATACATATACATATATATATATATATATATATATATATATATATAGTCGTTTCGCGAGTATACATTGTAAACGACGAATTCTTTGGGTTCCAAAGTCTCGACGATGGAATTCACGAGACGGAATATACTCGTTGTCGGTGATGGCGATGTAGGTATTCAGTGACCGGAAAATAAAAGTGGGATTGGAAGTCGCTTGGCTAGTGATACATGATAGTCTGTAGGTATATTATGTTGATAAATTCGATGGACATTCGGACGAACGGTCGAAGATGTTCCGAAGGCGATCCATTCTGCCAAGTTGCAATAATAATACGTACAAGATAATTCTTTTAGGGATAAAATCTAAATAGATAAGGTGCTGTTAGAATGGTGGTTTACCCGCTCTGCAATAATGTTTTATTCTTTATATTTTATTTTTGAATTTATGTATTACGCACTGTTATTGCGTATAGAATGTAAATATTTTGAATACAATATAATTAAACAGTAATTGTTTTATCGACAATTATTTAAATTTTTGGAATACATTTTTTTCACACCATTTAAAGTGTATAGTCACAAAACAATACTTTAAAAAGAAATGATGTTTTTACTTTTTTTTAATGTTATCGTTTTTTAATTTTTCTATTTTTATTTGTAATAGCATTATATATAATTTTATTTCGTTTTCCGAAGCAAAATATATTTTTCTAAAAATTTCATTACATAAAAATCAATATTTGAACGATAAGTTATAATAGTATTTACATTTCAGATAATGAATAGTTGAACCAACATTTGGAGGGGGAGATAGTACTCCTATTTAACTCCGTTAGTATAAACTAAATATAGAAAACAAATTAACTGATTATTCAAAATTTGATTTTTTTGGATTGAAGTACTCAGAAAAATATTCTGTTTAAGAATATTAAATTAAAAATGCACCTATATGCTGCCGTTCAAAAAAATGAAAATTCAAGAAATATATATCGTTAGTTAACGATTAGCTAAAAATATAATTTAACAACTTTTATTTCATTTTAAACGGGCTAAGCCAATTTATATTATTTAATATAGAGGTATATTAAATATCATTAGATTTATAAAATAAACAACATAAATACACAAAAACAAGGTATAATTTACGAATAAACAAATAACTATATTTTTGAGAATCGATATAGTTTAAAAATAAAATAAACCAATTTGGAAATCATTAGCTTTTGTTATATACATATAGGTAGAGGTACCTATTGGAGTTTATAATACAACAATAATAATTGTTGTAATAACTTCAATTATTATTATGTAGGTAATCGAATAATATTTCCAAAAGCATCAAAAAAATTTATCTAAATAAGAGCAGTGCGATTAGTACTTTTGAAACAATCACTTTGTTCGGGTATTCACGATAATATACAAATATAATATGCATATGTATATATATACAAAAGTATACCCACGGTATACCACACATGCCTGTTATAAAATAATATGTAGTTTCAAGCGCGTGGACTGATGAAAAACCTTTCTGTTTTTTTACCGTGTTATTATTATACGCAGATCGCGCACAGTCATTTATTATAGAAACAATAATTTATACACACACAAGCTCACGTATACAAAATAAACGTAGAGCGTATACAGGGTGATTCAAAATAAAAAAAAATGTATAATACGAACGTTTTTTGATTTAGAAACATCTAAAATGATTTGTACATTTTTATAACTTCTTACAATATTTTAGGAGGGTTTCGGACGGTCAACTTCAAAAATATTTTATTAAAACTTTAAATATCTCTCCATTCTACCTACCGCCCAAAATGTCCGATACCTAGGTCTACATTTAGACCGCAGGCTAACTTGGGCAACTCACACCTACAACATAAGACTTGCCTTAAACAATCGTTCTCGCCAATTACGTTATCTTCTCACTTCACAACACATCAACTTAAAAAACAAGCTACTATTATACAAACTCCTACTCAAGCCGGTCTGGACATACGGTATCCAAATATGGGGTGCAGCCAAAAAAGTCCAACTTAAACAAAATCCAGATCTTCCAATCAAAATGCCTCCGCAAATAACCAAAGCACCCTACTATGTATCAAACGACACTCTACATAGAGATCTAGCCATTCCAACAGTCCAAAACGTCGCAAAAACTTTCTACAAACGCACGCACTCCAAGTTCCTCAGCCATCGTAATCCTCTGATCTCCGAGCTGTCCACCAACACTATTCCTGGTGACCCCAGAAAGCGTCTAAAACGTACCTGGTGTCGTGACCTACTTATCTAAAATTGTTTATATACACCTCTACCCCTAATTTTGTGACCCCACTCTCTCTTGCTAACACATAACATCCTAGTACAATAGCCTAACATCCAAACCTTAAGTGCCTCCAATGGGCGGCTTCTTATCTCCGGCCATTCAAGCCTTGTCACCCACCTCCATCACATACACTTATTGTAAAACAAAAATGTACAGATTGTGTATATTTAAATAATAAAACAAAGAAAAAATATCTCTCCAACATAGAGTGTTTTGCATTAATTAATATTGTCCAAGCACTAAAATATATTAAAAAAATGTCTACAAAAAGTACAGATTCCCATTATAGTTTCTAAAGTCGGCCCTCTAAAACCCGCCTAATATATTGTAAAAAATTATAAAATGTACACATTTTTCTATATTTTGAATATTTATATGCGATAAAATGGTTGTGACATACACTTTGAATCACTCCGTATATACGCCGCAATACGATATCGCGCAGTTGTTCGTACACGCCATATATATCGCGATATTGGCATACACGCAGCCTACACTAAAGGGGGTTGGGGGTTGGTTGGTCGCGGGGGATGGCGCGTTTATACGTCGCGCGAGCACGCTGCAAACACAATGGATACGGTGGCGTTAAATTAAAACGAGCCACTCTAAAACGTATATTATGTATATTATGTTGTATAATGTGCAGCATAAATATAATATGTATATACCTATTATAACGCGTACAGTCGTCGAGCGAATTGACGGCCAGCGGCGGACACACAATGGCGTAAACCACGCGCCCGATAAACGCCACGGCGGCCAAAACCACCCCCTCTCCCACTCCAAACTACCTCTCCGCGCGCGTCATAAGTAGCGGCACACGAGATAATTTCCACCCCTGGGGCGCTCGAGCTCGCAAACCCTCCCCACTCACCGGACAGGAGGGTGTAGGTGGTGATACCGCGCGTTCCTATAATATATTATCTCGCCGCCGGTCGATTTGTATAACGGCCGCGACGACGATGGTGATAATAATAATAACGATAATGATCGGAGCTGAGAGGATTTCGTTATACGTTCGCGAGTTTTTTCCGTACAGAAGAACGTACAATTCGAGTTCGACCGAAATATCGTTTGACGCACATTCAAATCGTTTCGTTTCTGTTCGAGTATCTATTTTTGGAAATATAATTTATTATGATTCGAGGTCGAGAAAATCTCGAAAGCCGACTTCTTTTCACCGCGTATGTCTGAATTGAAATATTATGACTTTATATATATATCAAATATAAGTATTTAAGGTTTAGATTAGTAGAGAAGTGGACAACATTTTGCGAGGTCGGGGAGTACCTACCACTCTACTCGGCTCATCTAAACTTCTTTAAATGGTTAAAACTATAATGAACTATACTTGCGACCGAAACTTGATCTTTATAGATTGAAATACTTCGAATAATATTCTGCTTCGAAGTACGAAATTTTAAGTGTATGGTGTCATTCAAAAAAGTAAAATACTTAAAAAAAATTATAACAAAAAAATAGTAAAAAATATAAATTCTTTCAGAAACGTTATTTTAAAATGACATTAAATTATATAAAATAGATATTTTCAAAAAAGTTTAAATTTTTCGAAATGCTTAATGAAAGTGTAGATACTAAAACGGATCACCCTATATGATCGACACTGCTTTTGAAGAATTTAAACCGTGGACGAGGGTGATCATGTCCACGCCTTTCACAAGACAATAAACAATAATAAATTATATTACCGCGACTATCGACGGATTACTATATATATATATATACAAGTGGTGGAAATATGGAAGGTAATTATTGTTCATTTACGATAGGTACCTATATATATATAAATAAACGAATGTTTTACGAGACCGCCGTTCGGCGTTTCCGAGACACGGAATGAATTTTTCGATCGTTAAAAAACGCAGCGGCGTTGTTTTGAAGCATTATACGGAATAATTATTTTACACCTGGGGATTGCGGGTATAATGTATTACACAAGTCTGTGCGAATAACGTTTTTGTCTTCATTTCCGACAAGTGTAAAGTGATTACAATGTTTAATACAATATTCAAACTGCAGTTCTCGATTCGTAATCGACATGTCTTTATAGTCAGCGACGACCGGCATCGCACGTATTAATAATCGTTACGCGTATTAAACACGATGACAGCTTACAAGTCGACGGCGATTTAGTGTTATATTAATTTTATAATAGATAATAAGCTGACGAACAAATTGCTCGTTCTGTTGTCGGAAACACGCAGATAAAATTAATTAATATTATATAACTAGAGGTTTTTATGTACACTATAAATATATATTTTTGCTTTTATAATGAATAAACATTAATTTATTACAATATTCAAAAACTGTTAGAAATATAGAAATAGTATAATAATGTCAGTAACACGCCGCTCTGCAGTAGCGGAAAGCGTATAGGTAGACGGCGTACGTAAGTATAATCAAGAAATATATCAAAGAAGCACCTTCGCCAGCGAGTGCCGAGTAGAGATATTGATTGGATAAAAAAATAAAAAAAAAAACCCATCAAAGGAGGTTATTTCGCCAATTTATATTATAAAGAAGCACTTTAAGACTATATATATATACAAGAAACCGCTGTCAAAAGACCAATTTCACGCGCACGCGGTAGATAATCGGAATAAAATTCATGTATTCGTTCGGGGGTTGCGATCGGCCAACACATTCAGCTCATTTCGAATGTATGGATCGACAAAACTTGTTAACATCCCCATAGTGCTACCCGAAAAGGTAAGTAGGTAGGTATAATACGCTAGCCAACCCCTCCGCCACGCGATACGCAGACTTCCTATAGATATTATAAACCTAGGTGCATAACATAATGCGGCACACGCAATCTGTGGTGGTACCGGTCGGCCCTGTACGTATAAAACGATGACGGCGGAAGACGGGCAGAGAGTTATTAATTTGAGTATCGTGAGTTGTCAGCGACCGTAAAAAATATTACGCTCGTTTGAAATTACCGCAGTCACGTATATATGTGTACACACACACACACACACACACACACACACACACACACACACACACGAACGCCTATACTCCCTCTCGGGGATTATTGGAAACTAAACACGCGTCATCGTGGCATGATGTCACTTATTATATATGTATGTGTTACCCCTATATAATAAACAGTAAATCAAATCATCTTAAAGATAAAAATATTTTATTACGCGCAAAGTATATAATTTATTATTGATAAAGGTAAACGCGTATTTTTCAGACGCACAAAACAAAACAAATAACGTTATAAGACCGCCGTATGGTATATATTATACATCGGCCGTGCAATACATACCGATCGTCGATCGATATAT
This sequence comes from Pentalonia nigronervosa, assembly GCA_014851325.1. Classification (NCBI taxonomy): domain Eukaryota; kingdom Metazoa; phylum Arthropoda; class Insecta; order Hemiptera; family Aphididae; genus Pentalonia; species Pentalonia nigronervosa. The sequence continues at coordinate 124,882 of JACXSJ010000750.1, forward strand.
AATAGTGCCTGCAGCGGTTTATGAAGCTCGGTTATATATATATATATACCGTCGGTAACGTTGTAAAAACGCAATCGCATATAATGTAGTTAATTTTTTTTTTAAGTTCGTGTCTCCGAATGGTTCAGCGGCACTATTTGAACGCTTGTATACCGGTGATCGCTCTGCCCAGTACCAGGCCGTGGACGTCGTAGGTGCCTTCATAAGTGTTTACGGTTTCCAGATTTATGAGATGTCTGATCACGTGGTACTCGTCGCTAATGCCGTTTCCCCCGAGCGTGTCCCTCGCCCACCTCGCGATGTCCAACGCCTTGCCGGTAGAGTTCCTCTTTATCAGCGATATCATTTCCGGCGTGGACAGTCCTTGTTCCTTTAACCTGCCCACTTGCAGACACGCCAGCAGGCCGATGGATATCTCGGTCACCATGTCGGCGTATTTTTTCTGGATCAGTTGCGTGGCGGCCAACGGTTTGCCGAATTGTTTGCGATCCAGACAGTACGACCGGGAAACGGACAAGCACGCTTCGGCCGCCCCAAAAGCGCCCCACGCGATTCCGTACCGGGCGTGGTTCAAACAGCCAAAAGGTCCTGAAAAGAGTGACGGCCATTAATCACCACGGTTATCGCGATAATTATTTCGACAGAAGAATACTGCTATAGTGTATATACCCCCTAGGCACTATAATATATAATACACGTACCTACATAAAACTTGGCGATGCGTTTCATGTAAACACGTATTATTTCAGAAAACATTAACGTTTTTAAAAATATTTATTTTACATAATTTTAAGTCATTAAAAAACTATATTTTTCCAATTTCTTTTTTTATCGTTAACAGTTTTTAAGTTTTTAACGCTTTTAAACGATACAACGGGAAATTTTTTTTATATTACAAAGCAGAATATTATTCGGAATATTTTGATTCATAAAAATCAAATCTCGGACGAGTAGTATATTAGTTGTGAGTGTTTAAAGTTTAAATAAGCGGAGTAGTAAACCATCATTTTGCGGGGTACCACTTCAATCGGCTCTTCTGAACTTTAAATTGTATCTATCATTATTAGTTATAACTTTTAAACTATAAAGTTGTCAAAAATTCGATTTTTGATTCATCAAAGTACTCCAAAAAATATCGGTTTTGTAACGAGGAATAAAAAATGAATATTGTCATTTGAACAAAATTTTTAAAAAACAATAACGATAAATAATAAAATTTTTTTTTTTAGAAAAATGCTATTTTTTAAAAGATTTGAACTTGTGTAAAACAAATATTTTGAAAAAACTATTAATGTTTTTAAAATAATGCACGTGTTTTGCGTTAAATATATCACCCGGTGGTATATATGAATATAACCGAAAAACCTTACCTCCCATACCCGAGACGCCGGGCAAAAGGCTGTCCTCGGGCACCACACAATTGTCCATATACACGGACCCGGTGCTGGACGCCCTCAGTGACATTTTTCCGGGTATGACGGCGGTGGAAAGCCCCTTTGTGCCCCTTTCCACCAGGAACCCTCGGACGCGGCCGTCGTCGCACCTGGCCCACACTACGAACACGTCGGCCACTGGTGCGTTGGTTATCCACATCTTAGAGCCGTTCAAGACATACGACTTGGTGTCCGCGTCGTACTTGGCCTTGCTCTCCATCGTGCCGATGTCGCTGCCCGCATTCGGTTCGGTCAGGCAAAAGCTGCCCACCAGGTCGGCGGTGGCCAGCCGCGGCAGGAACCGTTCCCGCTGCTCTTCAGTGCCGTATGCATGGATCGCGTGCATGACCAACGACGACTGGACGCTCAAGGCGGACCTAAAACCAAATTGGCCATCCACACCCATCAATGACTGCCGCCCCTGAGCGAAGTGGTTCTAATAATACAATGCCATCGAGAGGGGTGCCAGTTTTGAGAGGGGTACGAAGTGGCTGGAAAACTTTAAGAACTGACCACAATAAAATAAAAAATTCCGTTTCTTTCGAGTATTGGACTCGCGCCTGACTGTAAATTGAAATTATAGAAAGAACAGTGCAATTTATACAGAAATTCACATAACCGGTATAGGTACAGATTATTCAATATTTTATTTTCCATTATATAATATTTCTTCGTGTGTCATATTACTATCGTTTTTAACGACAACTAAATTCAAAATTATAATCATTTGCTGTTACAGTTACCTGTATAGTTACTCAAACATAAAATGATTGCAATCAAATATGAAAATTAATATTAAAACTTCACATTATATAGTATTATGTCAATTTGTCCCATGCAAATTACTTCACGGGCACCCCCCTCCTACAATAAATAAAAACCGCCCAACCTATATGCACTGTCGACTCTTTCCACTTCTCTAGCGATGAGACCGTATCCGACCTGTGACACTTTGGTACAACCGTAGTTCCCGATAGTGCACCCCAACGCTCCCATTGACGCCATGTCTTTGAGCACTTCTTTTTCGTACACACCGTCGCGGTTCGATTTCAATATTTTGGGCATGAGGGCTTTCTGACAAAAGTCCCTGAACGAGGCCTTCAACTGTCGTTCATCGTCCGTTAAATTGTGATCGAGGTTTAGCGCATCTTCCCAGTCAAAACTCGACACACTCGACGCGTAACGCACACTGCGGCAACGTCGCAAATAATGTCTCAAGACCATCGACGTTGAGTTCTGAAAATTAAAAAAATTATATATCATAATATGGTAATATTATTAAGTAAAGTTCATCAACGATCAAATCCATAATTTTTGTTTAAACGTATTTATTAATCGTTCTCAATTGACAAACAACAATATTTTTACAATAATATTATTTTGATTTTTATAATAACTATTTGTATTTGTTAATTTAAATAATTGTCAAGGAGAAAAAATAACATTATCGGGATATAATATAATATGTTATTATGATACGTTTATATCATGACAAAAAAAACGTCATTATAACGTACAACACATTAATATATGACCCGACGCTAGTTCTATTTCAAATTTTACAAAAACGCATTGATACCCTGGTGAAAAACATGGTTGCGAAGTAAAAAAATTAATATATTATATATTATAATGTTCGAATAAAATCAGTGATTCAATCCGAAAGTGCGTATGTCAAATTTGAAGAGGTATAAGCTTAGACAGTCTATGAAAAACATGCATTGCCTGTACAAATTGATGGTAGTTTTTACTTTTATATGTTTAGATAAACATAATATCGGAGAATGTTGTCACTTTCATACTTAAATCGAATATGATTATAATACCCTCGTTTGGAATTAACTTAATCTCGGCTCGACCTGACCAAATATAAAATAATAATTTTTGGTGTGTTACAGCTAAAACTAACGGTGGAAAGTAAAAAAGGAAACGTCAAAAACAGTGTCTATTTACCAAAATCGTTTTACATGTTATTTAAAATATGTGTCTCGAACACGCAAAAATCCAGCTTGCACGAGTTGTTTTCTCTTACCAATCAGTTTGTGTGCAATAATAGGTCGACACACAATTGTTAACATTTTTAATGATTTTTATCGCAGTAATAACACTTCATCGGCAGTGGCGTTATTTGAGGAGAGACAAAGTGGACATTTGCCTCTTTCTGATTGTAAAATCAGTCCAATTGTTGGGTCGGTTGTTGGTGAAATAACATGATTATAATTTTGAGAAAATATAATATTGTGTAAGCACTAAAACACTTTTGACACGATAATAATTAATATTTATAGTTTTTAACTCAAATATATAGACGCGGATACTATAATCTAAAAATTCTAAAAACAAAATATTAACTCTTAAATTTATACATAATTTCGAAAAAGTATCTACAACAGAAGGTATCTATTTAAACATTTTAGATTTTTCAATAAGGTTTAGCAGTTGTAATTTACTAAGTTCGACACCTCTAGAAAAATATAAAATTACGTCACTGAGGTAATGACTATAATTATTTAGCTCTTCTGCGTCTTTTTTGCTATCTTATATGAGGCTAGTTTTGTCTCATATGTGTATAAAGTTATATAAGATAGGAATTGTATCAAAATAAAAATATAAGTGGCTTGAGAGCCATGCGTTCTGTTTTATTTTTTTTTTTTGTTCAGCTATATGAGCTAATCAAAACTTTTGCCACTTTCTATTAGAAAATTGAAATTACGCCACTGTTCATCGGTTACTAAATAAGCACCTATATCTGCAAATATGCACTCGAAATAATAATAGCCATCTTCAGTTCAGACAAATCGACTTTATTATCGTTGAACAATGAGTTAAAGCTAAAAGTATTAGATAATATATGTATTATGTATCTATATAAATATATACTCGACAATTCTATAATTATTATAATAAATACACGCATACAATAAAATATGTATAACAAACCTACATATTAAAGGGGAGGTAACCTTATTGTTTAAATACAAGTTTTAAACACGCCGTTTACATTAAGTCTTAAAATCGATAAAACGGTAGATGAACGTTTTCCATTTCAGTTATTGAATAGAGGGATGTAATAAATAATAACGCAAAATTATGAAGAGCCGAGTAAAAAGTATTAAGTATTTAAGTACAAAACCGCACGCGATAACGTCATTCGAAAATTTTAAACACGCAAAAAGCGTATAATTATTCGAGTTAATATTATATTATATATAAATAAATATTATATAATATTATAATAAAAACACACACACGTTCTGAGATATGGTCATATACGACTTATTGAAATTATTTAGACTAACGTACAGTATTAATATTACATTGGTTCATTTTTTAATTTACAATTATTACCATATCATCATAATGCATCAATACAACAGTGCATAATACAGGCTAAAATTATAGGAACTACTCTGCAGACGTTTGTAAATGGGTAATATTATTGCGATAACATATGAATATACATAATATTATCTTATAATATATATTATATACGAAGGTTTAATCTTCGCGTTTACTTTATTCCATAAATTAACATCATACGCCTACATATAATTTCAGTGACATTATTCTAAAGCTTTGACAACGGGTCATACCTATAGCGGTTACTTAAATCCATTATAATATCTATATTTTTGTAAACAAATTATTTTGTAAATGCATTTAATTTAGTTGATTCAAACATTATTGTTGAACCAACGAATATTAACACATAATATTATATGCGGAAATTGGACGTTTTAATATAATATTATCATAACATAAGTGTTGGTATATTCATATACGTCTATTGACTTATAATAATAGTAGCCATTATTAATAACCATAAATTTCAAGAAATAGGAATGAGTAAAATAGGTTGTAACTTTTTAAGTATCTATTCGATTATATTATTACGTATGTTCAATGGGAGGTACCTAATTGTACAAATAATAATTATTATTGTTGTTATGTCGAAAAAGTTCAACTAAAAACTTCACTCTTTCGAGTAATTTATACTCACGATAATTCGTAAAAATCAATTTTACCTGCATCGTGACGGAGATTCGGAACAATTTCGCAGGTGGTTAATCGATATTACGGTAGACGTCTACGTTACATACAGAGTAGAGAGTCTGTGGACGACGGTCGACGATCGAGAGAAACCGAAAAATAAATATAACAAAACTTTGCCGATGATATTATGATATCAGACGAAGAAAATTGATATCCGTTATCAGTCGAACTGAACGCACGCGCAACAGGTAGGCGGGTGAGTGGTTTTCGATGAGTCGAGCGCAGTTTGGCCAACGTACCGGGCGGAACACGGTATCATAGTAGTTGTAATAATAATAAATAATAATAGTAATAATACTTATTGACTAAACTCATGCATTTCTCAGCTAGCAAAACGACAGAGAGCAATGTCACAATTCGCAAACTCATTACGTCAACCTTTGAAACGCTGAACATTAACGACTTTAAGGAATCTCTTTTTTTTTTTTTTAAATGAGTTTACTGAATTTTGTCATAAACAATAATTAGAAAACTATCAAAAATACATAAAAATTATAAAATTGTAATCACAATACTACACTATAAGTACTTGTTATATGTAAACGAATTGTTTTTAAAAGTGCGACATTAATTACAATGGAGTAGAAGTTTATTTTATGACAATATAAATTTTAACGCAATTAAACCATGGACAAAAATAGGATTTAATAATAAATCAATTTTTTATCAAAATTTCAAAATAGTGGAAATTAAATACATATTTTTATGTTTTTCAATTGAAAAATTAAAAAAAAAAATTAACGTGATAACGATTAATAAAATTATTTAGGTTAATCACGACGGTCAACGTAAGCTTCAATATTATTATTAATATTATTTCCAACAATTTGTGTAGTTAACATAAGACTAATGATTAAAAATATAATAATCAAATTATAATAGATAAACGTAGACATTTTTGTAGTAAGAAAGAAGATAACTGTTATATTGAACGAGTTTAGTGAATAACCGCCGCCAGAATCCTATTTCAAATAAATAATATACCTATAATTAAAGTAGGAACATATATGTATGTATGTATTGTTATACATATTATATACGGTAAACGGTTTTACAGAAGCCTCGAATGGCTTATGCGATTATCTATAGGTTAGGTTATATTATTCAAATATATAAGTATACACGATTATTATGTCGTTGCTTATACCCGCGTGTGATATATACAATATGTATAATGTATATCACACGTTATTTGTTGGGTATAGGCAATGCATTTAATAGAATTATTTATCGTCGATAGGGGTACCTACTTTTAACTTGTATAATATTATTATGATCTAATTATCATTTTACATTTAGACTATAGACAGCGGTTCTATTTTTCAATTATTTGTATTGTCATCGGCGTCCCGATATAACAATATTTTACAAGTGTAGGTGTATTATAATATCTATTTTTACTGATAAAAACACAATGCAAAGTTAAAATCTCCTACCAGCGTAATGAGGAGCGCGTAGATCGTTTAAATGGTTCTGAGAGCGACGTGAAATGGTCACCGTAGTTCGCAGTCGTATATACCGCGTGTACCTAGGTATAGGTAGATCGTAGATGTGTGTACAAGTTGTGCCTTGTACTCCAGAAAACCAGTCTTATTTTAAACACGTAAAAAAGATCGAAATTGATTTAAGTAGGTCACGGACGTTGATCCTCGGATTGTGTATAGCTTGTTTTTCGGAACTTCCCCGCAATTTTCTATAGCGAATGTCCATGAAAAATCAACGACGAAGCTACGAGTATTTGGTGTTGTGCAAATTACATATAAGCTGCGATAATAAACGTTTTCGACTGAACACTTATGAATAAACTGTGATCAGAATCTGCGCGAGAAATCGTAATAACATAATAAAATAATAGTCATATATGAGTAAAGTGGGTAGGTGCAATTTACAACTTAAAATATTTACAAGGTTTGTCTCATTTTTATTTAATCGAAAAGTTTTTATTTTTCTTAAATTTAAAGGACTAAAAGACTAAAGTTGAAATAATACAATTATTATTGACATTTTAGTATTTTTTTTCACATTAATTACTTGGAGTAGGAAAAATATAAGACAGCCCAAAGACGAACTGTCTCTTGTTAAAATTATGAATTTAACAATTTAATTGAATTGAATTTAAAATGAATTAAGAAAAGAAAATGTTATATTTTTAATTATTTTGTAAAAATTGAATTAACGAGCGTTTTATCCAATTAACGTATTAAATATATATTTTTTTAATTACTATACATTTAATTTTGAAAGGTAAAAGTAGATGTATTAACCAATAGATTAACGATCGATCAGTTTTAAGTTATGTGTTAATACTACTCAATCCAAAAATATATTTTTTTATTATACATATGTACATCGATTTAATCAATAAACTATTAATTAATTTTATAGTTTGTTGAAAAATCATAGAGATAAATAAATTATAACTAAATGATAACTACCAAATTATTTATATCAAATCAAATACCATTTATATATTATATTCTGTAGGTATAGACATCATAGTATTTATAATGATAATAATAATATATTATGTAACTGTGAATGTTCGATAATTATTTGTCAACGCTACTCTTGGGTTTTACTAATGAATGCGTTAGGATTTATATCAACAACAGTAAATTAAATCGAAAATGTCTACAGAGGTATCTATTTTCTATAATACACACTAATCACATACCTAGATCGTTAGGTCAATGTATCACAGTTGTTTTGTGGTTCATCATGCCAATAACTCCCTATTATTAATATTATGCTTAGTCCACTTCCATGGTCTACTCAACGAGGTCCTTCCTAAATATTGAATAGGTAGTGGATACATAAGTAGTATATCTTGTATTTTATCAATTATTATTGTGAATGCAAGTAGTCCAGATATATAAAATATAATAACTATCTCTTTGAACATTTTTGATTAAGTCGTTGACGGCAAAGCTCTCCTCCTATTTACCGATTCGAGCATTTTAATTAGTGCAGAGTATTATAATAACTAATAAATTAAAATTTAATAGAGATACCTACCATAAAATAAAATGGTGTAATGCACTTGAACACGCGTGCAAAAATAAATTTTATTAAAAATATTTAAATATTCAATATGCCTAGTACTATAATATTATTATTATTTATATTATTCCCGATATTATGTGACCTGAGAATTTGCGGACAAGATTGCTGCTGTTAAATATAATATATTTTATGTACACGTTTAATGTTTGAATAATAATATAATGCAAAACGAAAATGCATGCTGTTAATGACACCAAATTACAAGTTGGCTGCGTGTAGGAATGTATATGATATTATTTTTTCAATAGCCACAACACCATCAAAAAGTTTTTATTTTTTTTTTCATTTTGTCAAAATGTATATTATTATTATTACTATTATTATTCCTCAGAAGTCTTTTGATATCATATTTTTTCCTCGTTTTTCCCATTTCAAATGCATGCACGTTGTTTGGTCGTGTGTATATATACCTACCCTCCGGCGTCGTCACCCGCCCACCGTTATTGCTGTTTGAGTCAGCTATTTGTTCTTTTCCTCTGTACAATATCCCTTCCGGCACTTTCATTTTCAAGATATTTCAGCAGCATAACCTCACGTTAAACATCTGTGTTTAAAAAAAATAAAAAAAATGTCTTTATTTTAGTTAGATATAATACTGCAGGTATAATAAAATAATATTACTAATTTATTAAAAAATAAAAACAATTTAATAACACTTAGGTTTTTATTATTTTATATAAGATGAGATCATACAACTTATAAGTGATATGATTACAGTATAGGTAGTTAAAAACATTAATAATATATGCGTCATGCCTAAAATTCCTGAAAAATATTTAGAGACTAATTATTTTGTTGAGTTTATTCGAAAATGCTTTAACCTTTAATACATACATTGTTGTATTAGACCTAACCAGAGTATACTGAATTATACCTCTATTTATTATATTATATTTTAATTTTTCAAATCCAATAAGGTTTAAAAAAAATATTAAAAAAAATATGAATATTTATTAAATGCGAATGACATATTATTTTTCAAAAGAACTATAAACAACTATTGTACATATTCGTATACGCTCGAGTCTCAAATTACCACACAAGGCATAAAGACACAATGACATAATGCATACATAATATTAAACGAACCGTTTTGTCGACCAATACCTACATTATGTTGAGTGATCAGTCAAACACTCAAATCTGAAATCAAAGTGGTCTGACAACGAAACAACACTCTTAACAAACAAAAATATAATATATACAACGTCATAACATTGTACGTACATACGTACGTACTTTAGAAATAGTAAAAACAGAAGAAAACATTTCAAGGAATAAAAGGGTGAAGCCCCAAAGTCCTCGTCTCTGGTCCGACGAATACGTGAATGTGCAAGCGGTGTGTTTGGGAGCAGTCTAAACAGACTGCAGTTATAATAACGGGCGTTATTACCAATAAAATAAAATAAATAATAGACCACAGCGTATCTGCAAAGCAGTTCTGGTTTTCATTCTATTGTAATTTCTGTACAAAAATTATATTATTTTAATATGATTTATAGTTTAATCGGAGTGACGAGCAGACTTAGCAACGCACCAACGCACCAACGCGTTTTAACGTTAAAAAATGTATTCGTTAACAGTTTACAAAAATCATGTAAAAGATGAATATCAACGTCAAATATTTTTTGTGAAATGTATGGACCGTTGTCATTTTTGAATATCTTTTATACATGTTTCAAATCAATATTATTGAAATATTTGAATAGAATTTAACGGCATACATATTATGTGTGCATTGTGTGTTTATAGATTGATATGTTTTTTATTAAAATGACTCATTAAACACTTTAATTTTTTTTTTCATAATTTAATCCACGATCTATAGATACGAATAGGACGATATATTAAATAGAAGTGAAGTGACAATGATTTATCGTCAACAGTGGAGGTGGTGACTAGGAGGCGATTTTGTCTCCTATTAGAAATTGTATTCTGGTCGACTGGCATCCTTTCTGTGGTCATCGAGTTTCGACTTTTCTCAAAAGAGACGTGTGACTTTTATTTAACGATGTAATCGAAATAGTACCGACACTGTATGCTACGTTTTTTATATTTGTCCCTAGCATGTTTATGTTAGAAATAATTGCCTAATTAAATAGTGTCGTCAAACCGTTTGTTACGTGTGTACTATAAGTATTCAATATCGCACATTTCACTAAGTACGTAACTGCATAATGATTACTCAAAGCTTGTAGGTAGGTGCTGTGTGTCTGTATAGTATGACAACTACACGAACGGTAACTGTAGTAAGTCGGAGCACGGAGCATTGGTGCCAGTGGACCTGGGGTGACGAAATTTTTTTAATAGTTGGTTGCCAATAATTTAGCACCAAATGAAAATATGTATTGTATATTATGTACTTGCTACTAGGGGTCATCTCTTCAAAGAAAATAAATATAGGGGTCGTGGAACAAAAAAGGTCACGCTGCAGAGTGACAGGGTGCAGTAAACCAGCCTATTATTAAGGACATGCCTAGGTACGACTTTCGATTAAAAAATCTTATACATCTCATATGTATTATCATACATATTATACGTATTGTTAAGAGCATCTCCGAAAATCATACTTTTATTAAACTACGTTTCGTTGAATTTTGATAAGAATTTTTTTTTTTAAATTTTTGTCATTTTATATAATTGGCGGCGTCTGAAAAAAGTGTTAGAAAAAAATGTCTGCAGTGTATTCGTGATTGTTTAATAAGTACTGCAAACACACAACAACTATCTCAAAAATATTATATATTATAATCACAATGATATGCACACGGTGTGTAATTGAATCTCTGATCATATTTTAGGTCAAAATAACTTAGGCGACACGTTTCTCCGAACGAACGATACGCGTTTCTATGAAACGCCACAGCGCTCTGCAAAATAGCAGCTATATTCCGAATCAAAACCGTCTCTCTTTGGATCCTTTTCTCGAACAGTCATAATATTAATAATAATAATAATAATAATAACATGTATATTGTTAATATTATTATTGTTTTAAAGTGTACGTATAATTTCCCTTTGAAAGACACGCGCGTGCGAGCAGCATATCGCTGGCAGGTAAACAATGTCAATATTAATAATATATACATAACAACTATATTGTTCACGGTATTTATATAAAATGTTATATCAAAACCATTTAATACTATATATATACCAGGTATATAACAATGTTATGCAGTCGGTAATCGACTGAAAGGTTAACTACGATTCCGATGCTGTGTAAAGATGAGAGTCGCGACGGCGGGGTGAAGAAGCAGAAGAACCCGGGCACGTTTAGTCCCCGACCGTCACCACCTGTGCTTAATTAACGCGTGTTATATCGTTATTATTATTATTATCATCATCGTCGTCGTCGCCATTGTTACAATACGTTTTTGTTCGTGTTTCAGGTATATCGATGCACAAAGGATTCGCTTTCGTTCAGTTCACTAATCCCTTTGACGCTCGCAGCGCCTGTGTCGGAGAAGATGCTCGTACCGTTTTGGGACAAACATTGGGTAATTATTACGATGCATTAAAATATCGCTTAAACGTAGATATTGTTCCAGTATAGGGGCATGATGTCATCGTCAGTTTTTCGTTTAAAGTCATTATTATTATTGTGATTATTTCTGTTAATTTTTTTTTTTTTTTTGTTTTCGTCTATATTAACATTTTGATATGTATATTTACGTTTATAATATTATATTATATTAGTCTATCTATATAATATAATAGATAATTAATACAGACGGTTATTCAAAATGATTCATTCGATGTAAAATGCTGAGATATTTTTAATTTTTAAGGTTAGAGTAATTATACAGCTTACAGGTATGATATACATTTAATAAAATAATAATACTTCAAATGCATTTAATGGTAGGGACACTTATACCTACCTATATGCATTCTAAATATGTGGTATCCTTTGGTTATTCGAACAACATCTATACTCTATTTAGCGAGAGAACACGCCGCGGACTGACAAAAATCGGTTCTTCTGCGCATTTCTCCGCGACACCCTGTCATAGGAAAACCTGCTTTAGGTTACGCAAAAGGATACACAAAATCGACGTGTTCTCTCAATGAACACAGTATAGTCGGATCTCGAATTCGTTCCATGCAATACGATTTTAGCCAACTTTTTAGGTCCACTGTGGTTGACGATATATAATGTAGTGGTACGTCACGTAATATTCCCAAAAGAAGTGGGTAATCAGCTGATGACCTAAAAAAAAATGTGTAAAGCTCCATCGAATGATTCATTTCGAATAACCATGTATAATATTCTCCAGTTTGGGTGGAAGTTTTGAGCTAGCATATATGTGTTTATTATAAAAATGTACATTTGTGAGCCATTTGGTCGAAAATGAATATAATATTATTTGTAATATAACGTTGACGCTTTTGCAGATAATATTAATTTTGCTATTAATATACTTTCCGCAGTGGCTTAATAATTGTTATGCATACGTAGCGATGGAAATAATTATTAACTTCCCAGGCCATCACCATAATGTCTTTTTTTTTTTTTAGCAAAATATTATGACGGCAAAATCGATGAGTTGATTAGTCTTCATATTAGTAGCTATACCAGATATTATATAAGATACAGTTCATAGGATATGATGGCAAAAAAACCAATAAATATACCGGGGAAAAAAACCCAACAGATAGGAAATCTGTAATTGTAATTTCTAAAATCAAAAAAACGTATTAAAATGTCAATTATATATTTAATGCAATCTCATGTTATAATATTTATTTGAAGTCCAAATATTATCGTTGTTGATAGATATGGAATATTCAGACATAAAATAACATATGTTTCTTACTCAGGCATTCAATATGATAATATTTAATTTTTTATGTATAGAGCAAATACAAATAATAATTTTTAAAAACAAATTGTTACCTACCTGTAAAAACGATTACACTTACATCTATATTTTATACCAATAACGCACACTGCATTTTATTTTCGTTTTAAATATAAATATATTATGCACTTCGCATATTATAATTATTGTCGTTGTCGTGCACACAGTTTCAAACATTATAATATATTCTTTATTTGATGAAGTACAATAATAATACTTACTTGTAGGGATTCATAAAAAAAAAAAATGATGCTTGGAAAATAACTCTAAGTACCATCGTATATTATTGAGGGGCTTCTATTCTTCAAGGAAACCTTAGCAAGAATATTATTATACATTTATGTTTAATATGTATACTAAGTATACAATAACTGTACAGGTGTGTATTTTAATGTACCTTATAACTAAATGAAGTTAATTTTTTTTTATAAATATAAATGCGTAGTAAAATAATTTTAATGTTAATTTTTATACTATAGAAATCTGTTTAAAAATGGTTTCATATTGATACATTTTTTTTTGTTTGTTATCATGCCATGGTACAATTACTTATCTAAATAATTTAAGATAACTAAACGGAAAAAAACTGTTGGAAAACAGTAATATTAATGTAATATCATTTTTTTAAGAAAAATGATTTTTTTGTAATTCAGGTATAAAAAATAGTTTGCAAATTTAATTTTAGGCGAAAACATTGGAATTATTTTCTAGACATTTATCTATCAATTTGAAAAATATTTTTGATTTATATTGATAACATTTTTTCCTGGTAAAAAGCTTGAAAGTTAAACTTTAAGTTATTTATAAAAAATTTCTACAGAAATTTAAAATATCGAAATTACAGTCACGGGTGTTTTTTATAATGGTTTGAACTTCAATCAATAACATAATATTAATAATCTTTAATAATATTTCTTAAAATCTCGAAAAATTGCAAATTGTTTTATAGTTAAGAATTCCTAATATTTTTTAATTTAAATACCTTAGGTGCAAACATTTATTACAAGGTTCCTCGTAAGTTATTCTTACTGGAATTAATATCCTTCAAAATAAGATAATACTTATAATAATATAAATATAATAAAATGTATAAACTATGTTTAACAATAGAGCGTGATTCATATTTACCCGTCTATTTCACTCGGAAACGTTTTTGTACTAACTAGTTCAGGGACGTTACCAGGGAATGTTTTAATTTTATATTTAAATATTACTTGGGGGGTTTAAATACTCTCCATTATAGTGATCAATTTGCATAATTATAATATAAAATAGAACCATTATGATATTATGACAACATATTTTTTAGATATCTGAAGCATATACATTTTATTAAATGTATTTATTGCATAAAAAACGAAAGGGTGTTACAATACCGATGTTACAATATCAAAGCCTATAGTAATTGGCAGAAAAAAATTCTGCGCTTTTATTTTTTTTTATTTTTGAATTATGTTATTATTGCATAGATAAAATTACAATTAAACACGCACTTTTCTGTTTGCATACCTACTTAATTTGTATGCGTCAGTTACATTGTATATAATACGTGTATTCTAAACTATTGTTCGACTGTCCAGGGGGACCAAAAACCAAACCGCATACTTTAAGACGGCGAAATACGTGTATAAATTGTTGTAAATTGAAGTTATCTAAAACAATAAAACTTAACATTCATGTTTTGATTTCGCAAGACGAAACATTACTATTATTATTTTTCAAAACTATAATTATTACTCGTTACGACTTTGCACCCGTTCATATATTTATATTATTATTGTCATCATATGGGGCGCTCTTATAATCGTTTGGTCTCGTGTTATGCGACGGACATGATGTTAGCTATTGGACCTATACCGTGTTCCATACAGATGCGGTTATTGAAAAACCAGTGTACGGGGAAATCCCGTCTATAAAATATAGAAAGTCTTCCGCAAAATAATATCGCTGTAAGGTTATTGACGTTTTTTAAACCGATCTTCGCGGTAGTTATTCGCCATGACGACGACGACAACATTATTATTGTATACTTTTAATATACTATCTGAGAAGGGCACGCGTCCTCAGACCAACGCTGTGGCTCCGACCTAAAGATCGGTAACTCTTATTTTCGGCCGATCGGAACTTCGGGTCCCGAGTTCCACGGTCACCAATTTTATTTTTTTTGAATTTAATATATACTCAATACAATCTGAAATTATTACGATACCGAAATGCGCCCCCTGAAAGCCCGCCAAAGTGTGCGCCCTTAACGGCCGGCATAATACTGCGTATATACCTCCTTGCGCGCCTACGGGAGATATATCGGTACATTATTCACACCACCTTTCGAACTCGTGACTCCGTCGTTTATTATTCATTTGTTCGCACCTTTTTCACACCCCTGACCCCGGCGCCTCCTCCAACCATCCTAACTCCCCACCCCCCACAAAAAAGCCCTCCCATCCAACGAGCATCTTATTGTTTTCTATTAGCGGCCGCCGAGAACGTTTCGGCAAACCCGCAATTTCGTGCATATTGCAGTACATATACACTGTGTGTGTATATATATATATATATATATATATATATATATATATATATAATATACGCGTATTTTTTATACGTATATATATACCTACGTGCGCGGCGAGGGAGACGGTATAATAAAATCGTAATTCTTTTTTTACTGAGCCCTCCGCCGTTCGATCCGGTCCCTTTATAGGACGACGATTGTTCGGCCGCGACGGGCTCGATATAATTCCGCGAGTACCTCGCCACCCCCTCCGCAGCACCCAGTACGGGGTATGGGGTGTTATATTATAATATTATGTATATTTTATAATACATGCACACATCGCGCGCGGCCGCGAAAACGTTTCCGGATGAATATTGGACGGGATTAAATTTCGTGTTGCACGCCGAAAGACGGTCGAAGTGTGCGGTGCTGCAGTGCACTGCACGCGATATCGTATAACTGTGTGTGAGGGGGTGGTGTGGGAAAACGTTAAAAAGAAAGAAAAACGATTTAATTTTTTTCTCTCTCCGTCTCGGCGCCGCCGTACCCACAGCCATATATCTATCTATATATACGCGAGTACCTACCACGCGCGTATGTGAACGGCGCACGAGAGAGAACACCAGGCACGGGCCGTGCGGCGCCCGTGAGAATTTAAACAGTTTGGCGTTGTGCATGACAGAAACGATTCAAAGTTTCAAAAGTCGTTACGACTCGCCCGCCCGCGCCTCGTCCCCACGACCTCCGCATAAATAGATACAACGCGCGTATTATAATATTCTACGGCGGCGTGTGCGAGCAGCGAGTAGCGGGCGAGTGGGTGCGATGGGCGGGCGCGGCAACAAAGTGCCTAGAAAGTATCCGAAGATAATTTTGTTCGTTTTGACATCGCAGCAAATTATATTGCGCTTTTTTTTTCCTTTCCCCTCCGCCGTCTACCTCGCGGGCCCGTCTCGCCGATTCAACACACGAACGGAGCGCTTTTCAATTGCTCTCGCGGGATCGCGTGTGTATGACACTAAATAACAAAAAAACCAAACAAACAAACAAACAAACGTAGAATTTATCTAGATCGACTTGCGGTTTTTCGAGAAAACTTTTCAAACTGTCACATATGCATATTATTATATTTTAATAATATATACGGGCCGAGTTTTAAAAATATGCATACATTGCTGAACGACATTTTGTGTAATATGCTGTCGTGTGTATATGCTTATAATTGTTTGTATGATTATTATAGTAGGGTTAAAAGTAAAAGTGTATTTTATAAATTGTGTATAATATAATATTTAAAATAATAAAACATTTTAGTCAAATACGTAGAAGAATATAATAACAATATAAGACTATGTAAGCAAATTATACAAAACAACTAATTAATTGTTAATTATAATATTTATAGCTCAAATATAGACCTAACTCAGTGACTTTCCGGAAACCGTAGCGTACTATGTCGTTTGACATAATATTAACAATCGGTCGATTGAATATATATATATAATCAGCTTTGTTAGTGCTCACTCAACTATATCAGTTAAGAAGTTTGTTTATTATATTATGGATGGATTTTTATCGTCAGACTTAAAGTTGTGCCCATCTAGTTCATATATGTTTTTGTATGCGGTTATTTTTGACTGAAATTAAAGTTTCTAATTGAAGAAAACTACAGTGATCTCACGATTATGTTTGTTGAGATATACCGGAAATTTTAAATTATTATTACGTGTAAGTATCACATTTAACGAATGATTTTTCGGTTTTCACAGTAGCGTCGAGACTTCTCATAATGAGCGATTGCCAATAATATCTACAAACTCAAAAAAATCGAATGTTACAAAATTTAACGATCTATTATAGCATTCTAAAATCAAACATCAATACTTCACCATTTCGCAGTATCTGTAAAACCACTTTTTTTTGGCCGGCGCAATGTGTAGGCAAAATAGGTACACGCGATCTTAAAAACAATAAGGTACCATGTTCAATTGTCGTTGAAATCCTTAATACTAAGTATATATAGTAATATAACATAGGCATATATTTTGATTTAACGAACGGTAAATAATGGCTCATTAGTTAGGTTACTCTCAACAATAATAGATCAGACCAACAAATAATTTTTTCAATCCAATAAATCTTACTAAAAAATGTTACCTATATTTTAATTAGTTAATTTAATAGTAGTAATATTATTAGTAAATATTATAATATTATTAGTAGTAATATATTTTGCATCCAATATATTTATAAATAAAATGACTCTGACTTTTAATTATTTTTATTTTTTATCGGTTCAAACTGTATCGTATGTAATATAACTGCACAAAATCCGAATTAGGTATAACACTCAATAAATACTACTAGGTTTGATATTTTTAATATCAAATGAGCCAAGAGCACTTAAGAATGACGATAAATGAAAGATGAAATAAGAGAAAGTGAAAGAAAGGGAGAGAGAGAACGAATGAAGGAAAATGAGTGGTGTTTGATGATTATTTTTTTTTTTACAAGATTGTCGTTTTCTGGATAAAGGTGATTCGCATGATGACGTTATTTCGTTTTAATGGTCATTCCATGTTTGTGCCAACTGCAGACTAGCCCAAAGGCGAAATGTGCACTCAATCTTCTTCACGACCGAACTATATAGTCGATTTACCTATTATTTTTTCCGAGAACAATATATATATATACTCGTATATATATATATATATTACCTATATTTATTATGTATTATGTACATTCCGTGTGTAATATAATATATGACAAAATCACTATAACCATTATTTTTATCGCCATATAATATAATCTTCATCACCATCGTAATTTTCAATTTCAAATCGACCATATCATCTGCATAGCGTAAAATGTTTTTTGGTTAACCTCTAAATTCATGCGGACGTGTATGCATGCGGGCGGTGTGTATTATTGCAGTCATTCCACGTGTACGGACAATATAATAAATAGCCAAGCGCACACGCCAACATTAAATTGAGGAGGATTAGTTTCCAGCGATAAGCACCGCGTATGTGTGTGTGCTTGGAAGTTTCCTATCTCGACTGAATATCTTGTTCACACACAGTCCCCGTAAAAATCTATTTACACACGTGTCGTGCACAACGCGTTCAAAGTTTATAAATCGTTTACCGCACTATTTTTATTTTTATTTTTTTTAGCGGTAAAAAGATTTATTATTATTATTATGCGCGCGCGCGTCTGTGTTCGGGTGTGAGTTTTCCATTTAAAATGTTTTACATAATATCGGGAAAAAGTTACGTTTTTCACCGTAGTACCTCGGGGATTTCGCCGCAGCAGTAATCGCCGTGTGACGAGGGGATAGAAACTGGTCCATCAGTACATTATATGCCTAGAATATTTCGAATGACCTATCGGTTTTATGTGGCCTGTTTCTGAAGTACCCAAACCGAACATTTTATTGTCTGTTTGTTACAAAATACATACTCACATACACATAAAACTGTTCTTTTAAGAACCATCAAAAACCTACAATTGCCACACGCAGAAACAACTATGTTAGACACAAACATTACAAATACGAAGTGGCGGGCAAAGAAGTGATTTTTATGCATCAAAACGCAACTAATCACAGGCCAGAGTAACATACGACAGAATAGTATATTTATAGGGACACTTGGTTACAATCATCAATCTTTCATCATCTTTACAATCGTCAACACAATTTCAAAACTTCAAATACTAGCGATCGAAGATCAGAAGATCACCGCTAGCTACCAACGCAGACCACATCGACGTTCGAAGCCAACCGCCACGACGTCCAGCTCTAAGTGTTGGCGAACGTAACGTGACGGATCGCACTTAGAACGTCGACCCAGCATACCAACGCCACTACACCGTTCGCCTGCACCTTGGATCATATACAATGGACAGAACCACTGCCTAAATATTTGAATCTAACATATTTAAAAAGATTGGGATAAAATGCGCATTCGTGCAATTTATACCAGTGTCGCCAGATTAAAGAAGTCGAATGTTCAGAAAATAATCAGACTTTATTATAACTGTCTCTATTGTTTTAATATAAATAAATTGTATTATAATATACATGACAAATACGCAACGAGTACTGACGCGCATGCGCAATAGAAGCCATTCCCCTAATGACTCGTCGATGATGATGTCTTCAAACACGTAGTACTCGTTGATATTGCCGTGGCTCTAACCATAGTGTATGATCTAAGACCTGCACGGAACGCGTATCAGTCGACGCGACAGCTACACCGACGACACCCAGTCGGCAACGCTTACACACCACTCGATCGACGTCCCGGCAACAGACGTAGATGTTTCCGTTTCCGAAACGATATTAATCCTACGGCCGCTTATTTAAGCTGTGCCTTTCCCGAATCCGCTCACCAATCGGAAACCGCTCATTTAAGTCACGTATCAACCGTGGTGAACTCTCCACCTACAATTGTATTATATATAAATATTGTATATTGTAAACCACCTTCGCAAGTAGGTCACGCTTCGGCCAGACACCCCAAGCTTCACCGACTGTACCGGCTTGTTTAATTAAGCTCGACCAGTACAAATTGATGATTTACTATTAATCTCTAGAATTGTACTTATAATAATAAAGACAAAAAAGAGAATAAAACCAAACGTGGTACCATAACCACTATGTTATTATTTAATACAATAGAATGGCCAGCACAACTCGGTTAATCGTATCAGGTTGAGATTTGTTTAGTCGTACTCGACAAACTGAAAATTCAAAACATGAAATTCCAATGACTCGACATGTTTTGAAAAACGGTTAGCGTATTAACTTTTTTCATTCCACGGCTCCTTTATGTTTCACAATATTTTGAAGGTATCCAAATTATAAATGACAAAAAAAATAAGTTATATGTATGTAAATTCATATATTTATTGTAGAACGTATACAAAAAAAAATGTAGAATGTAAAATTCCAAATCGCTATAATGATCATAAATAATATATTATTAATTGTGTTATCAGGTTTTTTGACGCGGTTTCCTTCGCCAACTTCCGCGACGCACAGAATACTTCTGCCCTAGCCTATCTAAAATTGAAAAAAAAATTGACTATTTTGAAGAAAAACATTAAGTTAACATATTAATTTTTCGATAGAGTCTTTAAATGGCGTGGAAACTTTTTTTTTACTTCTTATATCCACTGCCAAAATTAACAAGTTTGATTAAATGGATATAAACCACAAACGTTCAAAAGTTTGGAAAATTATACTATATAGTAAAAAACACGTGTAATAGAATTTCTCAGCCATTTCAATAAAATATATTGTTAATATTAACTTAGTTAAACGAAAAAGTTCTTAAAAAATGTAACTAGCAATCGAGAAACATGACAAAAATTACAAATTTAAAGGAAAATTAAAAGTTATAATGTTATTTAATTACTTTATTTTTTTAAAAAAAAGTAGAAATATTAAAATTAATTTGAAAAATTTGATATTTTAAATATTTTAAACAGAATTTAAATGTTTGGTATGATTTACAAATAATAATAATTTTAAGTATCTTATCTTTGCTTTTGTAACATTAATAAATAATAAATTCCGTATTATAGAAGTGTTTTTATTTTCTTAGTATAAATAACTTGAATCTAGTCTAAGTATAAATATTTTAAAATACGATTCTTTATATAAAGAAAATAGAAATACACGGAATGGCGAAAAGTTGTAAGTTACTGTGATTAATATTTATTGAATTACAGCAAAATAACTAAAACTGTTAAAGGAAAAATTGTTATTTTTTGTAAATATAAATTTTGTGTTTTCTTTTCATTTATATTGTATTAACTTACAAACATAAATTTTATCAATATTCAATATACATGGAAAACAACTGAGATAAGTCGAACATTTTAAAATGTCTGTAACACAAAAATGAACTACTTTGAAAATTATTTGATCTCTAGAAAATGCTAGTACAAATATTTGATGAAACTTTAAATTCCCTACGGTTATTTGTTTTTGAATTACGACCAAAAAACCAAATTGATTTTGGCTGATATTCCCACTGTTTTCCGTAATTTTTTTCCTCCGATTATTTTAAAAAGTATTTTTCACTTTTGAACCATCATAGCAACAACTAGATCCAATTCACTACCATATACTTCATTGAAAGTTAATTATTAAAACATTTTTTATTTTTTACTGCTCCGTGAGGAGACGTGAGTAAACACACACATACACACGTCATTGTCGAACCAATATTCATTTTATTTCCAATGTCCATTCATCGTTCTGAATCTTAAGTTATTATATAACATGATGAGAATACTTATTAAATTTTTTTCACCATTATATCAATTAATAATATTTCCCGTTTTTTTTCACAAATACCAACTGATACCGCTGTACAAAATAATATAAAAAAAATAATAAATCGTTACATATTATGTGCTATATAAAACATACAACCGTGTGAAATGTACAGATGTCAGGTTTATTTGACTAATGAGCCGGGATACTTTTTGTTAATTACTTAACTTCGGACGAGAGGCTTTTCATTATACTAGAAAACAGGGGGCAGTTAATTAATTAAAGCACGCTTGTATACATTATAAATAACGCGTTTTATCAGCCACCCATTCGCGGCATGTGACGTAAAGAACGGTGGGTGGGGAAAAAAAAGGTTTCACATAGATTATTATTAGTACCTACCTATATACAGGACATAGGTACCTATTATATACGGCAGTGTTATAATGCACGGCGATGAAACGAGATCGTTTTTCATAAAACATTTTTGCTTTCGTTTTTCGCAGACGGCTTTCGGAAAACCGTTCGGTCCTTCTGCGCATATATACGTTGTAGTGCTATGTATACACAGCGGTGCCGTCTCTTGAATAAAACAGAATTAATTGTAAAAACAATAATAAATACTCGATGTGCCGCCATAATAATATAATATTGTCAACATTAAACATTCCGCGACTTGTTCGTCATTGCCATACTATATTATGATAAAAACACTCACGTGGATTCCTGAATAATATAATATTATTATGATGTATATCTGTACAATATAACGTGGTACAATTCACTGTCATATTATTATATAGACTACTGCCGTGCGACTTTGAACTGTAAGAAATACGATCTTTGGTAATCTCGCCGTGGTGGCTTTCTGATCATCGTAGTAATTCTCCATTTAATCGGTCGTGTCCGGAAATAATATTTTGCGTGAACAAGAAATTTATCGGACGGTGCAGGACATAGGAAATACAGACCGCGGTTTTAGGACATATTTTTCACACTCTCGTAGTGTATTTTGTTCCTATACGAGAAATCGGGTCGAATATTAAAATTGTGCATTTGTAAACATCTACGTTTTTGGATCCGATCGAATATTATAATAAATAGCGATCGCTTATTGGTCATATACGTATAAATCTATACCGAGTGCCACCGACGACTTGGCGAAAACCAAGTCCGTGCGATATTAATAATAATATGTAAAGTGTTACTGCTCACAGTCGACATACATGCAATTATTATAATATCTAAATATTACACCAATTATTATTTATCTATATTATAATAACGCGCGAGCACATTATTAACCGTATATGTTTGTAGCCCACAGACTCAAAAAACTTCGATTCGATATTGTTGTAATATTTCCCACGTTATAAAACAGCCATCCAAATAATAAAGGAGAAAAAGCGCATAAACGCCAGCTAACTGCGTGTGCGATAATTAATGTAATATTTTAGAGGGTGTTGATTTTACAACTAAAGTGGTTTTTATGGTTGAATTTCGACAAATGGGCGAGATACCTACTAGTATTCATTAGTATATATTAATATATTACAGTAAACGATCCTACTTTGTAAACTGTAAATGGTGGTGTACAATTGCAAAAAGGTTAGAAACTTTTGATCTAGAACAGTTTGCAGTAGAATTAGAACTTTTTTTATTCAATGCCCCTTTTAATTTTTTTTTTTTTTTGACCTCCCACCATTGTATTAAACAATATTTTGTGACCCTTTTTATTCAACAATAATTATTACAATCATAATTTTTAAAATAAATATTACGTTTTCCTGGATCTAGATTCACCTGCAAAAATACCGTACAATCGGTAATACCATCGATGCCGGTAATAAACAAATAACGGATACCGGTATCAAAATTTGAAATACCACCCAGTCCCACAATTGTATACATATTATACCTATATTATTATTATATAGTCCACGACTTCTCGGGTTCGGGTGGTACGAAACACCAGCCGACTTAGGTGGTCAGAGAATTTCGAACGACGAGGGTGCGAGTTTATTACGGCGAGGGTATAATTATATGACGTATAATAGAGTTTTTATGCTTAAAGGTTTAACAACAACCGTGTTATGAAATAAGTTCGTTGACGCGTGACGGACAAGCATCATATTTTATACATATAATTATATTATTTAGTATATTATGGTTTGGACTCGCCGAGCATGTTATATTATGCAGCAGCTGAAGAACACGGCAATGCAGTACCAACTCCGCGCGTTCAACCCTATGGTTGGGTAAAGGAGGATCATGTTACACTTATAAAAACAACGTTTTTACTTTTAAATTTATTATAGTGCAGAGGTCACCAATTAATATTTTTGAAGGGCTTGATTAGGAATCTGGACATTTTTCGCGGTTTATATTATTATAAAACTACAATTAAAATTAATTGTAGTTTTATAATAATATATATACTATACAAATATTAAAATACAAATAATATTACAAAAATACAAATAATACAAATATACAAATAATACTACTATACAAATATTTGAATCAATGCAAAATTAAAATTAATTATTATTGTGATAAAAATAAAAAATTGTTTAGTGAAAAAAATGGCAAGTCTTGCTGCACTCGACTAAACTGCTCGAAATCGTGTGTATGGTTAGTGCATACTATTTTCATTATCATTCCAAGGTATTCGTTGGTGAGCCGGGATCGATCTCAAAAAAGGTCTAAGCGGGCCATCATCGGTAATTGATGGACTGGCATGGTGCCCAAGTCATATATTTTTCAGGTGTAGCAGGACATAATTTTATCCACCCGCCTCTTTCAAAACTCAAAATCGAATGGCTTTTTTCGGTCATATCAATCGTTAATACTGGTAGATATTAATATACCAAGGAATGGGTATCGTCAGAGTTGGAAATGGTTTAAGGCTTAAACTTTAAGCTCTATTTAAGGAAGCGATTAAATGACTGAGTTTAATCATAAAAGTGACCACAAAGTGGCCTCTATATAGGGACTTTTCCTAACGACTTACAAACATTTTTCTTTGAACATTGTTATTCCGTCATTTGCAAGTGGCGCACGATATTATTACAACAGTGCCGCCGACTTGCACTCGTTATAATAATAATGTGTATATAATATACACAACGATAATATTGTACACGCCGGGGTTATTAAACGCACATTCGGAGTACCTATTGCGTCGCGACTGTACATTACACATATCACGCGTCATGCTCGAAAACGTTATATACACTATACGCGGCCTGATATAAACAGTGCAAGTATACTCTTCGGCCGGCGACTGCTGCTGCTGCGACTTGGCGCGCGAGGCTGTTCGGGCCCGTCGTCGGCACAACAGCCGTACAATAATTACCGGCGTGCAACTGACAACCGCTCGTCGTTATTAATGGCGCGGCTGCTCGGGGACGCTGCGACTACCCGCGAGTTCGTCTCGCCCACCGCTCACAATAATATTTAATGCGTATTACACATACGTACACCTACCGCGCCGTACGACTAATTACAATAATAATGTTATCGTAATATTATGCGCTCCGCGGCGACGGCGGATCGCGAGTTTGAGATCGGTAGACGCGGACAGAGCGCGTTTTCCAAAAACACATTCAAACCCCTCCCCTACCCCGCGAATCCTAAATGCCATTAAAATAGCGACGGCGGCGGAAATAATTTTCGTTTTTTCGCTTCCTCCCCCTCGAACGCAACCCACGCTTTCGAATCGTATCCAGACATTTGTGTAAGTGCGATGTGAATTATATTATTGGCATACGAGTAGGAATCTTTCGTTCGAAAACCACGCTTCATCGGCACGTGCGCGGTTTACGAGACACAGTCATACGGCAGTTTGCGAAAAAAGTTACATCGACGTATCGGAATATAATATTGTATTTACAAAATAAATTCCGTTTCGTCTTCGGGATACCAGTTTTTACGAAGTTTCAGGACGAATAAAATCGAGCGAAAGACCTCACCCCCTACTATATAATTGTTGTTTGTCTCTATTAATTAAATGCTTCATCCTGTACAACTTTAAGACATAATTTATTTAAAATTGAGCGTGAACGAAAAAAAATAATATATACCTACCTATATATAATATGGCTAGAACTATATTGAATAGAAAGTTTCTAATTAAAATAAGATAAAAAAAACAAGCAAAAAACGACCAAGAGGTTTTCTGCAATAAATCGCATACAGAACGTCATGCCAAAGTTTGGTCAGGACTTTCAGCACCACCCTTTATATTAAAATATACCCATTAAAGGCAGATGGACTATAACCGCTTGAAAATAATAATATACAACGTTTTATTATATTTTAGGCATAAACTGTGACAATGTCGCTCATTCCACGTGTATACATATTATGCATGCTATATAGTAGTATATGAATTACATGGAAAAATGTTTAGTGGGTTCAAATAAATTGTATACGAATGCTACGCTGGCGGAATGATATAAAATATTTCTTGTATTTTCCGAGGTATTTCTCGGTTTACGTAAAATTACCACCTGCACACTCTATTATATTATAGTTTTACACACTAATTTAAAATACAGTTGGACTAACGGTTAACTCAAAGTTAAAGGGACCGGAAAACGAGTTAGAGTTATCCAAGAATTCGTGTAAACAAATAGGATCCTTTAAATAGGAAATTCTAAGAACTGGAGAAAAAATTCGAGATATCGACAAATTCGAGTTAAAAATGTTCGAGTTAACCAAGTCCGACCCTATTGCCAATATAGGCTATATAAGCTGAATATACCTTTGTGTATATCTCAGTCTGTAAAAAACAAATGTCCTGATCGACTGGTGATTGATCAACGTGCATCCAAAATTATGATAGCTAGAGATCTTTGTATCACCGCGTTGACGTGCACTAAGAAAAGATTTTCCAAAACTCGCATTTTAAAGACAGTATTTTACTGGGATTTGTTAGCTAAAAAAAAGAAATAGTTTGTTTATTTATCGGATTGCAATTAGTTGCTGAAAAAAAAATAGAGTTATTATAGTTGGATATTATAATTATAGACCTGTGTTTTATATTTGGTCGAAATTTACCAAATTATTGTGTTTAAAATGTCTATATGTAGTTTACACATGCTAAAGTTCGAGACTGGATAAATCCACTGCGATATTATTTAATTTGTTATGGACAACGTCGTGCAAAATCAACTAGGTATAATTTGAGATACGAAGATATACTCAATGCGCGATAACTTTTGCGCAGCGAGCGATTCCGTCCGACAAAAAATAGTTTGAGGTATGAGGAGGGTGGAGTGGGAGGGGGGCTAATATAACGTGTAATGTGGGTGCGGATGATGGTGAGAGGAGGAAGAGGCGAAGAAAAAGCAAGAGAGAAAATGAAAAGACGACGACTTCCTTCTCGCAATACGTATATACGACGACGACGACGACGACGACGACGTTTATATCTGTCGGTGACAAGTAAAACGGTATTCAACCTCAACGAGAGACTACGGCGAAGAATATCGCGCCAGTCGGATGGTCGGTCTATTTATCACGGGCGGCGGGCCAAACTCGAGTTATGACACTTTATTCATTAATGGTTTCCGCGGCACCCGGCGGTTTACGACTTTGAATAATGTCGACGTAATGGTAGGGAACGGCAAAGAGATGTTCGTGGGGTGGGTGGGGGGTGAATGTTAGGGGGGTTATGGGGTGGAGTGGCGGGGTGATGTATGAGAGGGATTCGGCGGCGGGGGGGAGAGAGAGTGGACCGCTGCAATCGTCGCAGCAAATACGGTCGAAAAGCCACCGCGGATCTCCGTCGTCGTCGTTCCCCACACCGAGGTCGATCGCACGCCGCCGGTCCGGTGGAAACTTTTGTAGTTGATCGACGTCTAACCGAAAACTTTTGAATCGAGTACTCTATATACATATTATGTTTTTGCCACTACTCTTCGTCTCCCACACTCGGCATGGTTTTCGCCGTCCGAGTCGATGGCATCGTAACGTTCATGAATATTATACGATTGTCAATATATTTCGTTGAACTACCGCCGACGATATTCATAACTATAAATAGGATTTATAATGGGTTAATTTATGCCAAATTGCAAACATCATAATAATATCATGTATATTATAATTCAACGATGCACGTATAGAGTTGCAGTATGCAACTGCAAGTGCATTTCCGTGTCTCGGATAATATGACTTTTCGTGTGACGAGCATAATACGCGTGATATTTTATATTATATAGATTGATCACAATATGATACAATATTATTATTATTGTTTTTGTTGTTATCGTATTAATCTACCACTAAATAGTATAATACGTATATCAAAGTATATTGTTTGTCCATCTACACTGAACGGTTTTTATACAAAATATAGTTATGGGTTAGGTGTATGGTGCATTAATTTATAGTATTCTAGTTATTTTGATGTTTATGACAATTTTAGATAACTGATAGATAAATAAATAATAATAATAATAATAATAAAAAAAACAGTAACAAGGAGAAAATATGGAAAAAAAATATCGTCCATTGTTCAAAACCAATGCAGATGTCCTTCCCCTTTTCCTAGTGAAACGTGTAGAAAAATATCACGAAAATAATATTAATTTCGGCGTATCCCGTGTTGTGAAAAAAAAATGAAATGTCGTACATTTTATTTAACACGTCGTCGAGTGTCGCGTGTTACGCATTAAAAACGAAAAAAAGGGTTTTATTACAGCAAACGGCGATAGGTGGTGAGTGGTGACAACGGTTTACAATAATAATAATAATATCGTTCTACGCGTTGGTATTAATACGAATAAATATAAAGTCACGTCCAGAGAATAATACACGTCATATGGATTTGGAGAGCTGCTCTCGGTATTTTTGTGTCATACATTATACGTATACATTATATTAAACACAAACACATAATATTATACCAACACGATGCAGGTCAGCATTTGCACTTGCGAGTCGACGTGCCGACAACCGTTTGCGGGAAACTGGCGCGATGTGCGGGACACCCTCTATTATATACGACCGTCATCCCATCGTCACAGCGCCAGTCCTACAGGACGGGAAAAATATTTACCGCCCTAAACTGCTGTACGGCGTCGACAATTAATCCTTTAGCAGAATGACGTTCCGAGTTCGGACTACCGATAATATTGTCAATTACACGATCGCCGTTTCCACGCGCACACACATTTAATATAATATAATATTATTATTTAAGTGCTGCATAAAAATGGTCAACTTTATGTATGTGCCGATTTAAATAGTAATCTCGACATTCCACTTATGGCTTATTATTTATATATTTATTTATTACAAACTATACGGGCTGAGCCCTTTTTAAAAATTTGAGTGATAGTGTATATAAACATATGAAGCAGGTTTAAATTATAACAAGATATATACATGAAAAATAGAAGTATAACACAACGACATTGTTTTAATTGTTGTGTAAAAAACGGTTAAAAATTAAAGATGGAATCTGTATTGGCATGAGCCATCGATTGTATTATTCATATACTTGCTGGAACTGTAGGGTACGCGGAGTGTAGAAGTAGAGCGAGAGGATAGTTGGGGAACATTAAATTTTATTGGGGAAAGTAAAATTGGAGAATCATCATCACTTGTAAAAAGACCTTTTAAAAATTTGTTTCCTGAATAGCGTCTGCGCTCAGCTAATAGAACTAATCTTAGATAAGTAGCAATAAAATAATAACCATAAGAAGGACAAGCAAAACCCAGAATATAGCTGAAAAATCGCAAAAACCACTGTTGAACCCTTTCAAGCTGGCAAGCGTTATCAGTAGTGTGTGGGTTTTAAACTATGGTACCATATTCAAGTATCGGCTGATAGATAGACCAATAGAGAACCTTAGTAGAAGATTCAAGTCTAAAATTATTTTCCAGTCTTATAACAAAATCGTATAGATAATAAACCATCCCATATAGACCTCATAACAATAACCAACTTTTAAGACTTTACAACAAATCATCTTAATTTGAAGACTTAAATCAAGACTATTAATACAAGTCAACTTAAAACCAAAATCCATAAAAAATGCATTACAACATAAAATAACAGAATCCCGAAGAAGTTAAGAGAACATTAGAGAAGTAATGTTTGTAGTGAACGTCATAACCTTACATTTAGATATGATTAAAGATAATCTTAATTTTTTAAACAGTTCCAGAAATCGAACAATGTTACTTTGAAGTTTTAAACATTAGATTTGATTTTCATAAAGAATTTAATGTCATCAGCAAAACATAGAAAATGACAGCGATGAAGAACATGACCTAAGTTGTTAATAAAAATAAAAACAATAAAGATGACAAGTGCTGTCCTTGAGGTGCTCTAGATGTACTCACAAGGATACTAATAATATATTTGATTTAAATAAAATTATTTTACCAATCAGTATCTATCAACCAAATAAGATTTAAACTATGACAGGAGGGGCTCACCAAAACCGGACATTTTTAAAATCTGAATTCTAATATCGTGATTAATGATATCAAATTTTTTATAGAAATATGTTTAAATAACATTCACTTAAAAATGTTAGTTAAACAAAATTACTAAAGACTAAATTGCACGTATCAGTCATCCGATCAAATTAAAATTCATGTTGCTTATCTATTTAAATTGACCTATAAATATTATATCATTTAAAACTAAGGATTCAAATAATTTAGAAATATGTAATTGAATAGAAATAGAGGCCTTAAGTTCGTGATGAAAGACGGATCACCGGACTTCAAGCTGGATTATAAAGTTCCTTCACCAAGTGATCGTCTAATGGAGCGTGATTGGAATATAATTAGCCAGAAGATCGTTAGGGCCGATATGACTAACATCGCACTTCTTGGATATTTTTTTGGAAAACGTCATTAACACTAAAGGTGGCATTACAGGACAAGTCAAAGGTTGAAATACTGGGCCCTCAACTTCCAACTCAACATTATCCCTAGAGTAAATGGAAAAAAATCTCAGCAAATTCTTGATCACATTTTGCGGTGTTTTTATTAAATATGACTGCTCTTGGAATGTAGAATTATTATGGAAAAAATCATTTCAATATATTAACAGATAGTTAAGCAATATTAACCCATCTTATAATTATTAAGTAAACTTATATTATAGTAATTATGAACAGTTGTATTTTACTTCTAGATTAGTGCAGTGCTATTCACTGTTAAAATGTCGGATATTCTAATCAAAAATAAAGCAAATATTTTTTAACATTTTTTTTCAAATTATTTTTGTCTTTTTATTTCCCCGTCCCTGTTTCTGTAGTATTACTGTGTATAAGTATTGTATCATATAGCTGAGGAAGGAAATTTAATTAATTGAGGGTAAACTTTTTCACATTTTAATTTGGTACGTTTGTCGCATAATAATAGGAGCAGCAGTAAATATTCTACATAGCTATAAAAGTATTTTCATACAACGATAAAAAAAAAAAAAAAAACAAATAAAATATTATTTAAGAAAATATCACACTCATGAATTAAAATCCGAGTATCAATCTTTTTAAAAACGTTTTTAGTATTGCAACAAAACCACTCGCTTTCGGCTGGTTATGCATCTCCTACGCCATATCCTCCTACAAAAGTCACAATAATCTACAACCCTTCAGCCTCCCTCCCACATCCCCCCTCCTGATGTCACCAGGAAATAATTTTATTAAACAGCAGTATTCGCAGAGTAAATTACGAGAGGAAGGTATGCGCAGTGTACATAAAGGCATCATGGATGTTTTTAATTGAACAGCCGGACAAAACAAACGAAATACAATTTCTCGGATGTTTTCCCGGAGTAGTACCTATATAGTGAACTCTGGCTGTGACATCTCGTTTAATGCCTCCAGGTAAAATCGTTAAGAAACAAAAACATCAATCTGCGAACAACGGGAACACGGAAAATAAAAAAGAAAAGAAAAAAACGAGGGAAGACTGGGTTCGTCGTTTATATTTTTTTCGTTCAGATTTTAATGTTTGTTCCGATCTCCTCTGTGTGCCGCCGAGACACCTGCAACTTAAACGGGACCGGAGAGACTTCACCGCCGGTTTCAAAAGTGAAACGCCATACACCACCAAAAGGTCAAATGACCGATACACGCGTGTTTATTGAAAACTAATGTACCGCGCTTAATCCAAGACCAAATCGTAGGTTGGCAGGGGGTGTCACACCGCAACAAATCATGTGTCGCAAACGACATTGGCAATATTCTTACGAGTCATAAATCATGTACCAGATATATACGTGAGCGATAAATATCGTGTATGGGTAACTATAATGTGAGTTAATGCCCGAACGAAATGTTTTATAGGTTCAGAATTTTACGCAATATTTCCATTCGGAGAACGCGATAACAATGCATGTAATAGTTTATTAAAAATAAAGATAATTATTTGCACTTTCAATTGGTTCGATTAATAGTTTAATTGTATCGAGTATTTTTGTTTCAAAAAAAAAAACGAACATACGTCTTCTTCTAATTTTTGCAAAATACCATAAATATATCGTTACAACTACTATGGCACGTACGCGTTAATTAATAAAGGTAGTTAGGTGCACAATTAATTAAAAACAATTTCGTAGAATAAAATGACCAATTTTTATTACGCAGATCCTGATAATGTCACACACGACTGGTATAATATTATATTTTAAATTTATTTGCCGTTAAAAATACGTTTTCTTTACGAATATATAGTATGTACTCAGAACAGTTATTTTTTTTTCATTTTCCATCAATTTCCGTTTTGTTTCTGGTTGTTAAAATTTTCCGGTCGCTGTTTTTCTCCGGTTGTCTTTATTTTCACTGTACATCCGATTGTAGTTCTATTTATTGAATGTCAAAATAACAATCTTTATAATATATTGTAGAGAACATATACCATCGAAGAACAGTAATGAAGCTTTAAAATTTCATAATGACTTCGATTGGACCCTATATATTTTATAAAATTGAATTTTTGTCGACTGTCGAAAATGTGGACATTGGATACCACAATAAAATATCTTAGATATTTTCCTCGTCGACATTTATTTATTGAACCATATACGTCACTAATGTTTTTACAATTTTCAATTGGTGGAAAAACAATTTAATTTTTATTACTTACGATTTATTATAATAAATTATAATGATATTACGTTTAATGTTTCCAGTTAAAAAATGTAACTGCGATTACAACATAAGAAAATGGAGTCCGGAAAAATTAACTTTTTACATAAAATATATTAAAAATATTATGAAGTAGTTTCATACAGAATTAAACATTGTCAGCTCAAAAGGAACGCGTATAATAAAGTATATGTAAATACTATAGCATTGTCGATCTACTGTACGTTTTGTTCTTCAAAAAAGATAACGTCGACCCTCAGTATAAACTTTCGATTAAGTGGCCAATTAGTAAACACTGTTTCTTTTCACGTTTTGCGGGACCGAGTCAAACGGTTATATTATATTATACTTTTATATTATGCGTGCATAGTATATAAAAAATAATCACGTGTTCGGCTGTTGTTTCTCAAACTCAGTCGTACATAACATCGTTACACGACAACGTAACGCAGCCTAGTCTTCGTTAGTTTTTTTTTTTTTTTTATTCGGTTGTTTACATAATTAAAATAAAAATGAATATTAACGGAAAAAAAACATGTACGTTTTAATTACGATTCCGGGGTATTTAAAAATAAAAAAAAATACACTTTGATGTTGTCCTGTCTCTTGCAGCAGGACCCTGCGCGAAAAGGGATTTGTTGCACTTGTATTTAAATGGGTTTAACAGACGCTTGAATTTACAATTACGGTATATAATATACGCTGTTTAGACTCCGCATGCGGTTCAAAGCGTTATCAGGACGAGACGCAAAATTGTATGTCTACTCCCTAATTTTAATTTCCCTTTTCCCCCACGTTATTACCGAAGGCTTACGATAAAAACCGTAGCAACCTTTGAATATTTTCTGTCAATGCCCACTTCGTTTTTTTCCGCATTATAACATTATAATGTACATCGTGTATAATATTCTTTTGTTTCAATAAATACCAGCTCACAATATAATGTATATATATATATATATATATATAAGAATGTTAAATACCTCGTAATAATAGCTGCTGGCAAGAATTTATTACAACGTTAAATAATTTTTACGATTTCCCGTCTCGCCTTTTCGGTCGTATACATACTGCAGCAACAATCTATATCTATAGTCGTCATCAGACAACCCGACTAATTTAATAGGGATTTTTTTGTTCTTCTGAATATTGTCTTTTACCGTTGAACGACGACCGGTAAAACACCAACGTCTGTCACGCGTGGTAATGTGCAGCCTTTTACGAGTGTAAAGGTTCTTTTTTATGTATATAAGCAGTGGAGTAGTCGTATCCATGTGCAATAATTTCGCAGTGTTTACCGAGCTGCACGGTGTGTATATTTTTATATATGTTGAAAACTTTGGCCAACGAATACTATAACACTCGTAATGTTAATGATATCATTGTAGGTAGGCAAAAATAAAACCGTTTATGGCGATAAAATGTGACGGGACTACTATGGGTCGTCATTGCCTTCGTCGGTCGGTGTCATTCGTCTATATGATCAATCAAAATACGTTTTGTGCAAATAAAATAATATTATATAGCTGCGACTTCCATAGAACTCTTTTCAGATAATATGCACATTGCACATGGAACAATGTCGCAGTGGCAACGCTGTAATAATTGTATATAAGCAAAAATAAAACCACTTTTGGCGATAAAATGTGTTGGGACGGCTAAGGGTCGTCGGTGTCATTCGTTCATAAATTATAAACAATTAAAAGACATATCATGATGATGGATTCAAAATAATATTATATAGCTTCGATTTCCATAAAACTCCTTTCAGACGATACGCAGGTCTACTCCAGGGTTGGCCAAACTTTTTTTGATGAAGATTTACCGAGGATATATTTTTTCTTTGAAGATCGACCAACATGCAAAAATTATATTTTATTATTACCTAAGTCTTTATTACTAATATAAATACTAAACATACTTATATAAATAATACAATTAAAGTGTAAAGTTATTTAAAAATGAGTGTTGGACATTAAATTTCTAAATAATTTAAAAATAAATTAACATTATAATGGTGCAAAAATGTGTCTTATTGAATAGCGTTGGCCAGTTCATAAATATTTGGTGAATAATGGTCTCTTACTGCCAAACGAAGACACTCCTCTAAATGATCATAAAAAATTGTACCTAGGTATTCAGCTTTTATAACCATCATGTGATAAAATGGTATTTCACACAAGCAGATTTATTCGAAATATGTATATTGTAACTATGTATATCTACTAAATATGTAATAATGAGTTCTAACAAAGGGGGATCGACTTTGAGATCGACCGGTGGATCGCGATCGACCCCGTTTGGTTGCCCCTGCTCTATACACAATTACATATATCAGGCTGTTGTGTAGAAAAACGAATTAGGATTTTTTATATTATGTAGAAGCTATTTTGATATATACGCACGTATATAATATAATAAATGCTGCAACGGCCCAGTGTATTAATTATTTTTATTTTGTACCTGTTACTCGCACTGTTTCACATTTTAAATATGCACATTATATATATATATATATATATATTGTTATTGTTTTGCGATTTTTTTTTTTTGTTCCTCAATACTCATTAAACGACCGAGTCTTTTTGACTTTTGCACACGAAAAACCGTGTTTTGGAGACAGACTTATATATATTTTTGTGTCTGTTTCACAATTTTTTTTCAGACGTAAACCTAGTGGCCGAACCGAAACCGCATCAGACCGGTAGGAAAAGGCAAAACTTATCGAAAACCGGAAACGACTGGTAAGTAAAGTAATTTGTTTTTTGTCCATTTTATTACTATTATTATTACTATTACGTTCCCCTATATGATATTTTCGTCTCCGTCTTTTTCCTTCTCGTCCGTCACAATCCACGCGTGGTGCCGCTCCTCGACTGGACGTTATATATTTATACGTCATCATCGTTATTATTACTATACGACCGTTATAATATACCTAGCCCGCGCACAATATATTATTGCATAGAGCGCGAGACGGTTTCCGTCGACAATAGTGTTTCCCTAACCCAATCACGGGCCATATAAAATTCTCGCGTGCGTCCCCGCCTTACCCGTCGTGCCCGCCGAACAATAACAAAAGTTGGCCAATTTTTCTACGATATTTTATTAGTATCTCGTTCTCGGCGGAGTCATACCCTGGATATAATAGCTTATCGACCTACACACCCACACACACCTACACCCCTCCCCCCACACACACACAAACGCGTACGTATGTACCTGCGCCAAATGCGACGTCGTAATAAACCCAGCAAAATATTATACCGGATATCCGACGTATCGATGTGGCGGTGGTTTCGTCCGCTGGGACCGCTGCGATCCGTGATCCACATTATAAATCGGAGACTGACGGCAATCTTCATGGTACCCAGCCCAATGCAATAATAATAATA
Source organism: Pentalonia nigronervosa (assembly GCA_014851325.1). NCBI lineage: Eukaryota > Metazoa > Arthropoda > Insecta > Hemiptera > Aphididae > Pentalonia > Pentalonia nigronervosa. The sequence goes on from JACXSJ010000750.1 coordinate 161,603, forward strand.
ATAATAATAATAATAATAACAATAATAATAATAATAATAACAACAATAATAATAATAATATGAAATAATCATTCTTTTCATTTGTTGCGCACGCCAAGTCCTAACGAGCAGACGAGTCTCCGTCGCGGTGTATAACGCACGTATTTTATATGAGCGCGCATCCGCAAAAAAAATAATAAAATGTAAGTTTGGCGACGGTGACATGGCATAGAAGGAGTAATATCATGTACCTACCTACATACTACAATAGTTGGTTAATGGCAAAAGATGCGTCATAATATTTCTGTGATATTATTATAATATTATCGCGACAACGTAATATCACAGAAATATTGTGAATTATTATTGTGTCGCGTTACACCGACTCGGAACAAATGCACATCGTTTGCATCCTGACGTATTCGCATGATGATATTATTATATTATTAGGAACGTCGTGATATTGTAGAATTTTTATTCGTACAACTGCACACTGCCCCACAAAAGAGAAAAGCCGAATTTCAAAAAACTAGATTATTTGATATTCCTATTAAAAATAGGAAAATATGTTACGCATATACGTGTCTGTTTTATTAAGGCGAAATGTAGCAAAAACCATTATAAATATGTCCTTAAAAGAGTTTTCAAAATGTAGTATATACTAATTAATTTTTATTGTCTTAAACTAAGAAGAAATGCAGTATTTTACATAATATCCTAAATAATAAAGGAGTATTAGCCATGGGTTATAATGAGGGATATATTTCCCTTTTCATTTGCTGCAGCGTATTAATCGTATCATGGCTAACATGACTTGAAGAATGTCCATAAAAATGTTTCAACGTATTTTAATTTATTTTACATTATTATATTTTGGACAAATTAAATTTTGTGTTTATTTTTCGAAATCTAATATCTTTGACAACATATATACAAAAGACAACAAAATTAAATAAAATGTAGATACTGCAGTCGTAAAAATATTGTCGTACTAAAGTAAAATTCAGTGTCTTCTAAAAATCAATAATTTGGTAAATATAATCAAATAAGACGTATGAAAAAAAAAACAAATAATAATGCATAATATGCCGATTTCTCATAAAAAGTGAAAAAAGTAATAAATCAAGATGGAGCGTTATGGAATCAAAAAACTCGTTTTTCAAACATTTTTGGTTTTTTGAACTGGCTGCCTTTCTCTTTTTTTGAATGCAGTGCACAGTTGTATAAAATATTTCTTCACAGTAAATATTATCTTCAAGTCTACAGTACATAATAATAATTTAATAATGTAATAATCGATTGACTATTGACGAGAAATAGTAAGCCGTGAAACTGTTTTAAATGTGTGTATATATATATATATATATATATATATATATATATACATTTAATGATATATTAGTTGTTTGAACATATCTCAATACTCATTAATAATTAATAATTTACTTTACGCTGCAGTTAGCTTATGTTTACACTGCAGCTTTCAGCTTTTAACGATTTTTGAGTTGCAATATTTAAAATGGTAAGACTTTATTTAAGACATGCACATTGTACACAAAATGTTTACTTACAACTTTTGGTTATTCTAAATTATGGATTACCTATAACAACATAATATTATGTTTACGAGTATTTTTATTCTGTATAATTGTGTTAAATTGTTGGGTTATTACAGTTAAAACTATCAAAATAAATACCAAATTTTCAAAATGACGAGTTTTATAACTAATAAAGACAAAAATTAATTTTTTAATTAAAAACAAGGGTATTTAGGAAACTTTTTAAGCACCTCTTCGGTCTTCTATTGGGAATAGTCTAAATTATAACAACAGACAAAACTAACTTAAAACTAAAAACACATAATTGTAAAATCAATACATTCCTTGGTGGTAAGACTCAGAATCCAAAATGTATATGCATTAGTAATATTTGATCACAATACAATACATAAAAAAATAATAAACACAATAATTATCAACTATTCACTTTAAATTGTAGTTATATACGTTGAATATCGCACAATATTATGTGAATCTGAAATTGGTATAGTCACCAACTACGTAACTTAAGTATAGTAAAGTTCACGTCCCCACGTTTTATGCATTTAACACTTCATAATTTTTTTATTATACAGTTATAAACCCATAAACAAAATATATTTAATTATATACGTATTATGAAGTTTCACTGAGTACTATATAATATGTATATATAGAACACACAATTTTTTTTTGCATTATCATTGTATTTTTTTTTTTTTTATATCTGACATTTTTTGGCCAAATGCATTTTTAATTAAATTTCACCATGTTTATTCGATATATAATGACAAGATACATTGTCACTATAACGAAGCGTCACTAAATTTAGGGCTGAATTAATTTAAACTTTTATCCTATATTATTATATTATTATTTATTTAGATTTCGTGGAAGAAAATTTATGTCTGAATTAACTACCTACATAAACACATTATTTACACTCAATTTACGGGCATATTTTTTGCATGGCTATATGCTTTTTATCTTTTTTGATATTGCCTATCGCAATTAATACCTATATTACATTTTATTTTCATTTGTCGAATTAGAATTTCATATATATATATATATATATGTGTATATGTAACATGCACAACAAATATTTTGCGATATATGTTAGTATGTTACTGTGATAACTACAAGAACATATTTTCTATAACGCACTCCTGTCAAGAATGTTCCAATGATAAAACTTTTTTTATTTAGAGGTTCGGAGTAATTTATTTTTAAAGCAGGCTCGTCTTTATTTTCACCGATCGATTATTGTTGACCTTGAGAAAGATTATTATCTCTAATGAATACTATACATACTTTGAAAACACGTCATTCTGTACATTTTTGTTATTGAAATATTATATTTAATGAAAATTTCATTTTTCGGGTCATCGTAGAAACATGATGCCATCGATAGCAAAAGTTATAATAGACTTTTAGTCCCTTGGAAATTGCCAGCGATAATAACTTTTTGGTGTAGCTAATCAATTCAATAACTTTAGTTATTGAAACGTTTTAATGAAGAGTCTCTATCCTTAAACATATAAATATTTATAATTATATATATATAACAACAAACTTATATGTTAAACTAATTACATTATAATTTTAATAGGTTAGGTATCTAATAATTTAAGTGCTGTTTTTCTATAAAACTACATAGGTATTAAAAAGCATACTTTATCGAACTTAAAGATTAGATATTACAGTATGTTACTATTACAATAGAATTTATATAATAACAAATAATTCCGGTGTACAATATCGTTATCGTTCTAATTTTTTTAGCAGTGTACAATTGTATTACTTTGTCGACAATGAATATTATTGTTGCAAACACCTTTTCTCGAAATATCACAAAATAATAATCGCATCGTGGCGTCGTAGCGCTACTAAAAAAAAAAAAATAAAATAAATAAAAATATATTTTTTTTTTGTAGATACTCCAGATACTTGTATAATTTGGCGGTCAGATAACTCTTTGCAGAAAAACCCCGTTCATTCGTTGATGACTGTTCAGTATATTTAATTTCAGATAAAGTCCAAATTGTATTAAAAAAAATAATAATAACAAAGAGGGTTGGGTGTCATTACACTGGGTAATTACTATACGCTGGTTCTGTGTAGGTATATTGCGTTTTTAGCAAAGCAGAATTCCATAGGTAAATAATGTAGCAAAGATAAAACCAACCTCCAAAATGAAAAAAAAAACAGGATTTTTGAGGGCAACTGTGATTTCCCACGAGACCATGTGCTGGGGGATTTTTAATTCATTCATCGTCCTTCTTTTTTTTTTTTTGTTCTAGTCTGAAAGACTGAAACTCTAATAAAAAAAAAAAATCACCACACCGACAACGGAAACCGAGGCGGATAACTGAATTTTATTCCAAGTGAGAATTTTCCAGAATATTATATTTTATTGCCAGTGTGCGCCACGGTGATGGGTTTAAATTCAAACTACTATGGAAATTATTAACGAATTCGCATCAACTACATAATACTATAATAATATATTTTATAATAAATTAATAAGCAATACTGATTGTTGCCGAAACCGTCATACAGCAACCGTGTAAAATGTTTTTTTTTTTTATTTTGAAGTTTATTTTAAAGCAACACTTATAAACTCATTTAAAACATGCTCATCAAAATTACGAACTGTCGTCAAAAGGTCATTTGGGCAACGGCGAGCCAAACACATTAGTAAACTATTATTAAAATACTACGAATAAGTGAACCGAAAAGTCCTCGATTTTTTTTGAATAAATATTTAAGTGTATAATAATTAAAAAAAAAACCATAATACAATCTCGATGTTAATGTTAGATTTGAAATCGAAGTACATAATACACAAATAATTATTCTCCATAATTTGATAAACTGATAAATCGACGACTTAATACTTGCACACAAGTTTTTTTCTTTGAGTTGTGTTATTTAAACTTAATAGACAATATAATGTTAACTTATTAAAATTACGATTTACATATTCGATTGAAGTAGACACCTTAAAAGATTTCCCAAACTTATATCTATTATAACAAATTATGTTTTTACAATATATATTATATTTAATTATATGAAACAATATTACATTATTATATTGAATTATCGCCGTTTATCAGAATCATTAAATATTATGTACCTAAATAAATATAATAATTTGTTTGGCATTATTTATTAAAATTTTAAAAAATTGAATACGTTCAATTTAAAAATATAAATGTGTTAGAAGTGTGTATAATAGACATACTTAAGTTATTATTAAATGAAAAGAACATTTTCTCTCATGTTGATTTATATATATATATATATATATATTCAAATTCGGGGATCCATATTAGATTAAAATAAACGATTTTTTTGACTTTAATATAATATATAAATATTTAAATTGTAACATCACTGAATACAATTAATAGTATTGAGAATTAAAATATATATATATATATATATATATATATATATCATTTAACAACAAAATATTGTTATAAATTGTAAGTAATAAATACATAAACATGATGTTGCTCATTGACACCATACGAAATAAAAAATAAAATAAAATAAAATACATAAATAAGATAAACAAAAATGCTCATTTTTAACTTCCTTAAAAAACAAGCTGTTCTTGTAAAAGGTAATTATTTTCATCTGATTCAATTGTTAAAATTAAAGCCAGACGTATTTTCAGAAAATGTTTACTCTTTTGGTTCATATAAAATAATACGCATTTTAAACTTATATAAAATTGTGCAACTTTAAATTCAATAATTTCCAAAAAAAATGTTTAAATTAAAAATATATTATGGAATCATATATTTTTTTTTGGGGGGGGGAGAGGGGATAATAATGAATAACGAGTCAAAAACACGTTTTTATTTTGTTATATGTAATATAATATAGAAAATAATAAAACATTATACTTTGTTAAATGATTAAGTGGATAAATATTTATTAATATTCAATAAAAAATTACACGTAATATTAATTATGATAATCAAATCGGTTCATAGTTTTGTTAACAACATAATAAGTTTGTATTAAAACAATATTAATAATAAATATGGATGTTAAAAATAATGTTATAATAAACTGTGTATTAATAAATGAAAATAATATTAAACGTCTGCACAAAACATGTAGTAAATCTAATATTTACTAAATATAAAAAAAATTTGATTGATATAATTTATAGTACCTACTTAATAATTTGTATATCTATAAAACATATATACTTTGGTTTTTATTATTTATTTAAAACCAGAAATGGTACGGTCGATCGTTTAGTAGGCATAAGAATAGTCTATTTGAATATCGACAAAATTATGAAATTATTTTTACGTATATGTGCGATTATCTCTCTGTGTGGAATAATATACTTCTCAATGGTCGTATTATATTAATTTAATGTTTTCATAATTATTTTTTTCGTGTCACCACTAAAATACAGTTATCGGGTCGAACACTATGGTACCGGCGAACATTTATCTTCATCGTATAATCTCGCCAAATGGTGATTTCACATCAGTTTATATTATTATTTAATGTATCGTATAATTTTCGCTTTCGACTTTCATTTTTCCGTACGAGTTCTTTATTAGCTTTATTACACATTCCCCAAGCTCACATTACTATTCCTTTAACATCTGCGCTGAATATAACCACATACTATCTAGCAACGCTCCTGCTATTATATTATTATGACGTGTCTACAATAATAATTATAATGGACGGTATAAAATATTTGTTTCTGCTCGTTAAAATATTTCATAGCATTTTGAAAGAGAAAATACAATAAAAAAATAATCACTGTTAAGTCTGAGCGGGACAATAACATCTTTAGAATTTTGAGGAAAACGCATATTATACAATATACTTACAATATATTCATCAAACACAAGAGTTTTGCAAGCGTATTTACATCGTTCAGAATGTTGGATTCTTAGCGTTTCCTGTTTCTATTGATATTATATGTATTATGATATTATTATAATATCATCAATTACGCTGATACACTGGTGATTCATTTTGTCGCCATTTCACCACAGTCGAGACAATGTACTAGTTTCCTCTAATTTTCTCCGACTATTTTAATATTCCATTGTTTTTTTTTTCGTAACAAAGAAATTTCATTATCCGACAATTCACATAAATATATATTTTTGCCGCCTTTGAATATTTTATGTATATTATTCCACACTCGCATATTTCCTTAATACTCTTTTATCTACTGCGCAGCCTTTATCACGCCCTAGTTTCATTTCGTTCAAACTTATAAAAATTTTAAAAACCATTTCCCTTTACTCATAATTTATTCCCACCGCGTTCACCGTCGAATCGATTCGCTCCCATCAATTACATCGTTTGAATTACGCGATTGCTTTTATTACGACTGGATGTACGATATAGCAGCGGTACAGGTATAATCGTTTAAAACGCCAGATTTCCTTTATTAAAATATTATGCACCTACCTAAAGTATAGATTATTTTCTCGTTTTTTACATAAAGTTTCTGGCGACATAATTTTTTGTGTCTCAAAGGAACAAAAACGGGATATCGATGGAAAAAAAATGTCTCAAGTTATTTTTATATAAAACACGACAAAGAAATTTATAACAGTAATAAAAAAAAAAAAAATTACCGCTCGTACTGTAGGTAGATAATAATATATATACATATATATTATATACACACACCTTTGAAACGATAAACGACACTCGTTAATTTCTATTACATCCCCCCTCTTCAACGGCACCACGACTACGGCGGCGTCGGTACCAGATGTGTACATATACAGACACCGCCCATTACCCGCCCTTTCAAGACGAAGGGTTGTGTTCATTAAAACGGTGAGGAATATTTTGGCGCCTTATCTGTCCTAAGCAGGTCTATCCTTTCTTGTTGACAAAGCCACCGCTGCGACGACAACTACACCGAAACCGACTCGCATCTTGCACCCAGCCATCACGGATACGTATACCTATACAATATATACGCGTACCTACTGTAAATACGGAAAATATACCGTCAACACCTTATAATATAATAACTCGAGAGTAGGGTGGTGGGAATATGAAGGTTTTCGAGGGGGGGGAGGTAAAACCGTGTGTAAAGGATATACTAAGGGTTATAGGGACGAGGCGGATTTGGACGAGGTGCAGCATTGGCGACGGGACGCGTAGGGTCTAGAGTAAGAGTCGCGCACAGGTGGTTTTACCCCTTCCAAACATCACGAGAGCGACCCATACCCATACCCATACGACTTCGACACATGATTATCGCGTCTTAGTCAACTTCAGAGACTGTATTTTTTGTGCCCGCAGCACTCCACCTTAATAATATAATAATATAATACCTGCAAAACAGCGTAATGCCTTATAATTGTCATATACCACTCGACCGCCGCCTTATATCGATAATTAACGCAAACACGCTTACGCAGAGAGTTTCGTCAAATATCGCGTAGCAACAACATCGCTATAATAATAATAATAATAATAAATATAACCCGAGTTGCAGCTCTCTTCCGTCTAAAATGTTCGGTTTCGTTTTTGCGTATTGCTAGTAGCCTTGGCGAGGGCGTGTAACCAAAATAACAAAGGTGTTGAGGACGGGATGAGGAGACGTCTTAAATACGGTATGACAAATGTATTACGCGGCGCCCACTTTTCAATTTCAGACCCGAAGCGTGTCGGTACAACATGCAATTTTTTCATGGCCTCCGTCGTACGCACTCTCGGGGAGCCGGTCACGTACGAGTTTCGCACACCACATACGTTGTGGCGAGACGTGCCGGGAAAAGGCTCGTGGAAACCCCGGAATTCGCTAGATGATAAATATTTTTTTCTTTTTTTTTTTTTTTAATGGAAAACCCCGAAGCTTTTGTTCCGATATTGTCACCGCTCCTAATATAGAAAAAAGAAAAATCCCAAAAATACAAAGACTGGCACAAGGCTTCGTGGTAAATAAAAGTAAGCTTTATCAGCGATCAGAGAAAATATTATTTTGTTAAGAAGCGTTGACTAAGCTGAGATGGATGGAGAAATCCTGACAGCAAAAGTCCAATAATAATATCATTATATTCTCGTGTAACACAATAAACAGCACATGTGGGCTATATGTACTACAAAATAAGTACAATGCACACGGCGTAGATTTAACATGTTACGTGTAGTATATTATGCATACGATGTTGAAAGAGTTTGGAAACAAGCTGATAAACGATAATATTGTGGCACAATAATATGATTAATATGAATGAAGTGATTAAATATTTTACTTAATAAACACACAGCAGTGTAGGTATTAAAAACATATGCAAACAGTAGCTAAAGAGTTTCCAAACTTTTTGAACACATTGTATAAACCAAAAACCGTGCCATTATTAGATTCACTGCTGTGACATTGTGAAAATATCAAATTAAAACAGAAACGATTCAACATTTACATACGAGCACAATAATACTTTAATGTATATGTGCAGATTTTCCTTCTCGTGATTTATATATTATTTTTAGTTGATACGAGTTGATATATTTTATTATTTTTGTAAATACCGATTTTTTCTGTAAATATGCATCGTTTATTTTCAGTGTATATTTATTGTGAATATATTATTTTACATACGATAGTCGAACATGCCGCGATATTTCTCTCTTGTATTAATAATATAATAGTATTATGTCTAATACGCGTGTACATAAAAATCTGTAATACTTAACGAATTCATTTTATGTGTTATTTAATATTCTACGGATATTGCATCAAATTTAAGCGCGTATTATTATTACTGTTAGGAGGTGGTACTCAGAGTAGAGAGGTACCTTTTCCCCGGTGGACTATCTTTTCACGCTGCTTAATTTACTGCGATTACGGTTATTCTCTGGGGTGTAGATCTATTGTTTAAAATGTGTCACCCTCTCCTCTCCATCCCACTCCCATCATGTTTACTAACGTAGTCTAGCTCCTGTACATTATCAGGTGATTCAAATTTGTCCCTTATACGATTAACTTTACTATACATCGTATGAATTCCATTACATTACAATATATTATATTTTATATAACAGTATAATAATGCACGCAAATAATATAATATATACTGTTTATGTAAATTTATTGTATTTATTTATTTTGTTTTTATGTTGTTGTTTTTATTTTTTTGTTTCAGGGAATATTATTACAACAGGTAGGATATATACTTTTATATTATATTTAAAAAAAAAACTAAATTATAACTTCAGTGTGTATTGCCGTTTGAAAGAAATCGATTACCCCGTCGTGTCGGTTTTCCCGCAGCGAAACTACGGTTCGGAAGATGAGATAAAATTGAAGTTTAAGTAAAAAAATAAAAAAAAAAGCGAAAGACCGAATATATAAGTTTCAGTGAATTTAAATACAGTAACTCTGTTACTCGGGTCGTTTTTTCGAAAACCCGTTTAAAATACTCCGGAGGCAACTTTTTATCACTGCGAAAATAATAACTCCACGCACTCTTCTCGTACAACCAACTTTTTTCCTATCATATTGCGTTTTGTCGCTCGAAGAAAATCAATTTTTGACGAGACTCGTTTACCATTCTTCGGGGGAATGAAAAGATTTTCGCCTCATAATGAAGATCGTAAATTGAAATCTAAAATTGTACGTAATGAAAAATAATTTCATTGTAATAACGTCGAAGGTGGACAGCGAGAATAGTGATGATAAAAATAAACATTTTGCAAGAATTTTCGTTCGTAATATTATTATGTACGAATGTAAAAAAAAAACATTTTATCCTCGTCTTTTAGACGTGGTTGTGCAGTAGTGTTTTTTATTGCTGTTCATCAACGCAGAATAGCTATATATATATATATATATATATATCCGGGGTACTAAAAGTTGGTTTTGCCTATGATAAATGTCACGGGTAAATAAGTGAGTGGTAGGTTAAAATATTAAGACTTTAAAATTTACATATGTGCAGCGGGGCTTCTCAGATATGCTTGTTGTGCACAGTTGAGGATTCGCTGCTCTATATTGTTTTGAATAGGATTTTTTTCGTCAATGAGCTAGTGGGATGGGTGTTTGACTCAAAATTAAATTTGTCATAGGTGTTTCAAAATACATCGGCGCCCCTGTATCTTATAAATAGCGAACAAGCACCGTGCAGAATCGCAGAGTCGCTATCCACTGTGCAACATTGATCGCTTCTTTGTCATTCACCATTCACCAGTTCACTGCTTCCAATACCTCTGCTATACGTAATATTAATATTATAGCAGAAATATCGCCGCGATGCCAGTGTAATGATATAAACGTCAATTTTGATGATAAAGCATAATATCGCGACTTTTGCGCGAGTTTGTTTATCGACGAAACGCCGAGGGGGGAAAAAAGAGTGGAAAATAATAATAGTAACAAATACTTTAGGTAATGTCGAGATGAAAAATTGGCAATAAGTCATCTGATTGCTGTCACACAAGTGCGGTATGTACATATCACAACGATCCATATACCGTGATGTTTAATAATGTATATATAATATTATGTGCGTGTATATAAGTGTGTGTGTGTCGAGATGGGGTCTAGTACAGCTGTCAGCATAAAAGTCCACCAAGAAAAACTTTTGAATATTTATGAGTTTCTCTCGTTCGTTTGATGATGGATGACGACGAGGGTAGTACACGCGTCTGCGACATTATTCTAACCGTGGTATTATTATTGAGATACGGTTACGGAGCGAGAGAGTCGCGATTGGGTTAGGTTAGGTGTGTGGGGATAGTCTCGTATTAATAGATATTATTCGTCTCCCTGCACCAATAATTATAATTTTATAGTCTCGGAGTTCGATTTCGCAATGTCTCGAGAGGGGGCGTGAACAATAAGCGATGACGGTTCGGCACGCCGCGTATGATGTTTTTAATTCGTTTTAGACATGTGCACCTACCTGTAATATCGTACCTACTTAATAATATAATATTTTGAAAATGTTTTCAATTTGAAACTTCCTAGTCAGTGACCGCGGCAAGAGGGCGCGGGTAAAACATACGCGGCAATATGTAGCGCGATAGGCGCAGGCGAAGGAGAGTGGCATAAGGGATGGGATAGCGGTCTAAGAACAATGCGGTCGTTAAGGGTGTGGCGTGAACGCGGAAGTCTGAATAAATATGCAAAAAGGTGAACGAGACTTCTTGTACACGTTGAATTTTCATCAGCATTTCTCGCGTGCAAAACCGTTGCGGCGGCGGCGGTGGCGAGAACGCAAAGAGTGAATTACACGCAGGGCACGAGAGTACACAGCGCTATTCCGAGGAGCAACAGTAAAAATAAAAAAATAAATAAATAAATAATAGAAATCTATTATTCAAAACAGACAACCCGAAAACGCTCTTTTCCGTTTAGAGTGCTGACGAGACATTATATTTTAAACTTAATTGAATTCAAGACGTTCGCCTTTGTACCGCCACAGCCCTAATGGATCGAAGCCGATACGCTTCGAGCGACGAGGGTAGTTTCTGGAAAAGGTGTCGTTTTCATTTTTTATTTTTTGTTTTGGCCCGTACGCACACAACTGCAGTGCGGTAGTTGAGCTGTCAGACGTCAAGTGATGTAAAAAAAAATGGTTTACTTCTCAAAATCGTGATTATACAGAAAATATATAATATTTTATACACACCTATCAGTTATGCGCATAGTGTATATCTGAAGAATGTAAATCATATTAAATTCCTACTCTCGATGTTGTCATTATGTTTCAAAACGAGTTCGAAAGATAGATATTTACTATACGTCATGTTTCGTAATAACAGTTTCTAATTTTAGATAAATTTGTATTACCTACGACTACAGTTTCGACTAGCTGGAATTCTTTTTAAGGTTACAGTAGAATTTTTTATGCAATATAATAGACTATATTAGAAAACATAATGGGTAGATTAACCACATGTGAGTATCTTTATACAATGTTGAATTCAGACATTTTTTCCAGGGGGGGAGGGGGAGGGCACTATGAGATGTGGAATTAATAAAATACAAATTAACAAATTTCACTTTATTTACCTGATTGATATAATTGAACTTAAGCTTATAAAAACAATTGAAATTATTTAATATTTAAAAAATGTATAATTAATATTATCATTTAAAGCGTATGCGGCGAGTTTTTTTTGTTGCATATAAATCTATCATCTCTTCGACATATTCAATTGGCGGATCTTCATCACCTTCTATATTTATTTTCATACAGTATTGAAGAGTGTCTTGTCCCATTCGGTTGTGAAAGTTTGTCATAATTCTATTCATCGCACTGAATGATCTTTCTAGCCGCGATAACAGCGTGGCATACTCGTAAATTGATTGCGTAATGCACACGTAACTTGTACGGTACAAGTATCAGACAATAGCAAAACCGCGCACGCACTTGCGGCGCACGCGTTAAAATAACGTTAAAAATAGTCATAATGTCTTAGTCAAATGTCAACGATAAAGACATTTTATAGTGACTGACCGATATCGGTGATACCGATTAGAATTTCCAATTATATTATTTTAACGGGCCGTGTAATATGCACCTA